>PVLD010008140.1:0-86215 GCA_004027595.1 Dinomys branickii | reverse complement strand
ACATACAGGGGTGTATACAAACTGCCATGGTTGGAGGTGGGAGAGCACATATGCTCACAGCGGACCGCCCGGCTCCACCCTGTCGTCGTGCTATGGGTGGGGGCGGGTCCAGACCATGTGGCTCCAGCATTACCGTTCCCCACCCCTTGCAGCTGGGCAATGGGTCTCCGAAGCTGAAGCTACGAATGCCGAAACGAGGTCAGCCACTTGATTTTTGATGAAGAGGCCAAACATGTTCCCAGGAGGAAAGATAGCTTCTTTAGTAAATGGTGCAAGGAAAACTGGCTTTCCATATGCTGAAGACTAAAACTAGACCCATGTTTATCAACACGGACGAAACTAAAGTCAAAATGGATCAAAGGTCTAAATATGCATCTATGTTTCTAGCAGCACTGTTTGTCATAGCTGAATCTTGGAAATAACCCAAATGCCCATCAACTGAAGAATGGATAAAAAAAGATGTGGTATTTTTACATAATAGACTATTACTCAGTTATAAGAAAAATAAACTGGAGGCTTTTGTAGGTAAATGGATGCAACTAGAGACCACCTTTGTAAGTGAAATAAATCGGACCTACAGGTGTAAACATCATAGGTCTCCCTAGTATGAGAATCTGAAAGAGTAAATAAAACCCAAAATGTACAGTAGATACTATGAAAGGGAAAGAAATTGCTGAAAGGAAGGAACAAATGAGATGAGGCAAAGGAGAAAGAGAAAGAAAGAAGGAAGGGAAAAATATTTATAGATAGGTGGGATAACTATACTGCTGATGTCTAAAGTTTTATTGAAAGGAGCAGTTAATGCTTAATTTTTAAAATTTATTTTGTTTTTGACCGGTTTTGCATGCTTATATCTGGTAATCTGAACAACAAATTTGAAGACAACATTGATGGGGGCCTACCATCTTGTCTAGTGAAATTCTATTATTTCTAATGCTTCTTTTGTTTTTATTTGTTATTCTTTTTAGTGGTTTAATCAATCTTGCATTATTAACCTGAGAAACTCTATTGAAGGTAACAATATGTAGTGTAACAATCAGTGTTAATTCCTATCATTTTGTTCTAAAACACTGTATCATTTTTATTGTTTTTGCTTTTTTTTGTCCACACTGTTGATATTTTGCTTGTTTTTTTATTATTATCTTTAAAATTAAAAAATAAATGTATTATTTGCAATAGTACTGGTTTTTTATTTTCATGAATTGCAATCCATTTTTCCAAATTCTAAGATTTGTTTAAGTCTCACTACAGGTTTTCCCTTCCAATTTACAAGGAAAAACCTTGGAAGCTTTAACTAATATGTGATATTTAAGCCTGTGTGTGGTATATGTGTGTTACGCTGAGTGTATGTTATTCTCCAATTTGCTGTGTTTCTTTCCCTTTTCTCTGAAAAACTGATTTTAATATGGCAAATGTGGTAGGAGGTTTTCTACCCTAAAAGATTTCCTGCCATTAATGTCTAAGAGCATGTAGACTTATCTGCCTAATGGTTCCTTGGAATGCAGCTTAAGCTCTGTCTGGAATTACCCCTTTAGGAACCTGGAAAGGTTCATATTGACATCAAATATTTGAATATAGCAATTAATATAACAGTGTTTATGTTCAGCAGTAATACTTTCACTTTATAAATCCTGTATTTTGGCCTAAGGAATTGTCTTGCAATAACTGAGTCCCTTATACTTTGAAAGTAAAATCCTTCCTGTAGCTTCATATCCTTACAGAAGCAGAAAATGCAGTCATTACTCTTAATCTGAAAAGGAAACTTTAATTTAACACATTATTTAACAATGCATAAGAAAGCAGTAATTAATTTGAGACAATTATCATGGTAAGTTTTCATTTACTCCCCAGAGTATCAGCTAATGAAATTGCTTCTTAAATGCATGGATTCCTAGAGAATCTTTTGCAATTTCATTATTTACTCTGACATCCATGGACAAGGACATATTTGTAATTAAGTAAACATATTCATCAAGGTCAATAATAGATGATCCTTTTATGTGTCTCTTAGATACTCTCTCATCACCAAGACACGAATACATGGCTCCTGCAAATTAAAGGAGGAAGGGTTTATTTTGGCTTACAGTCCATGGAAGTGTCAGTCCCTAGTTGGCTGATTTCAAGATAGGGCAGCACAACAGCGGGGTCTGGTTGAAGAGAAACAGTTCATGGCCAGCCAGACAAAAACCAGAGAGAGGGAACAAGGGTAGAAGGAGCGAGTTGTAGCCCTCCAGATCATGCTGCCAGTGACCCACTTCCTCCCACCAGGCTTCCTTTCCTAAGATCACATTCAGCTGCAAACTCATTGGTGAATTAATCCATTGAGGAGTATTATACACCCATCACCCAGTCACCTCCTCCAAAAGCAATCTGTGTGAGTGAATGAGGTTTGGAAGAAGGCACCTATGTATAAACCATAACTTATGTATTTTTCTAAACTGTTTGGAGTGTCAGAATTATATTAAAATGAATGTTATCTTTTCTATCTAAATATCCCCCCAAATCGTCATGCATTCATAAGTAGGGCTTGTCAGATGTGACTGGATCTAGAGTGTTTATGCTGGGATTAAGGGTGTGTGGTTACTTAATGTCTTGGTTACTTTGCTCTTGTTGCTGCAACAAAATACCCAATGCCCCAAATTAAGGAAAGAAAGGTTTATTTAGCTCACTGTTGGTAGAGGTTTCAGTCCATACTTGGCTGGCTCCAAGGTAGAGTGGTACATGGCACAGGGCAACTGTTCATGGTGGTGACAAACAGCAAATGCAACAAAAGCAAAAAGGGAGGAGTGGCAGCTGGCAGCCTCTTCCTCTCACATATGCAAACTATCTGCCCCAGGGTGGGTGTAGCACTCACAGCAATAATCCCAGCACTGGACTATGGATCAATCTAATATCTAGAAGCCTGCCCCATGACTGCATGAGGATTTGGGGGAACATGTAGACACAAAGGATAACCCTTAAGTAACTGATAGGTTTGACATAGTTCTGGGAGTGGCTAGTGGGAGGGCCCACTCGGGGTGTGAGTACTACTGGGCATAAGGATGTGCAGCCTAGATAGAATATGAGGGACAGAATGAGGGCTGCTGTTGCTTCCTGCTTGCACTTTTGCTGCCTCTTGCCTTCTACCTTCAATGCCATGGCCTGTTTCCCCTCTGTGATACCCCTCTGCCATGCCACCTTGCCCAGGAGCCAGCTGATTATGAGCTGAAACTGCTACAAACTGTGAGTCAAAACAAGTTTCTTCCTTAACTTTGGGTGTTGAGTGTTTTGTCTCAGCAATGAGAAAAGAAGACAATGTATAATAACACATCTCAAATTGCACTTTCTGGATATTCAGACTGCAGATAGGTTTGTACGTGATTCGTTGACGTGCCACATAAATTCCTTCCACTCCTTTTGTACTCCCTAAGTGATCTCAGGAACACTTACGCTAAATATCACACTCATGTCTAGGCTCCCAGACTTCGGTCTCCAAACAGAACCCTGTTTCAGCTCTGGGCTAGTGAGTCTGTCATTCTTATAATTGAACATGAAACCTCTCTCATACCCAAATTTAACATGTCCCCAACCAAATCTTTTTCTTCGTGCTTAAATACTCTAATTCTTATTCCAGTTTAACGTTCTTACTGAATGGCTCTGTCACTGAACAAATTGGAGCAAGTGAAGGTAACATTAGCCAGGTGACATTTGTCTAATAGGAGTGAAAAATATGAAAATAAGTTTTCTCACAACTAAGTCACCCAATTCTGGTACTAAACGTTCATTAACATGAGTCTATTTTATTTCCAGGGCAGTGTGTTTCTATGTCCCTAACCTAGTCTGAGTAATTATCAACTGTTAATTTGAGCACTGCTGGAGAATCCAAACGGGTACTATAAAAGAGCCAACTCTTGCTTTCTTTTCTTTCCTTTCTTCTTTTTGTTTGAGACAGGGTCTCACTGTAGTGCAGGTTGGCCTTTAACTCATTTCTGTAGCCCAGGATAGTCTCTGACTGACAGTGAAACTTCTTCATTAGCCTCCTGAATGCGGGGATTACAGGCATTTGCCTCCACACTAGGCTCTTCTGCTTTCTTAATCTTCTTTTTTATGCTTCTCACTGAGATCAGAATCATCATTGAAAATATTTCCTAAATCGTATCATTCCTTTGCTTAAAATCCTTCAAAAGTTTCCCATTATGCTTAGAGTAAAACGATGAAAATACTTAGCACGTTCTGTGAGATCCTGAAAATTGCAGATTTTGCCTACCCTTTGTTAAAAGAAAAACTGAGATCAGTTAAATTTTAAAAAGTTTACTTAAGCAGTAAATAGAAAGATTGTGGAACCTAAAAACATTCCAAATCAAAGATGGTTCAGAATACCATCACATGTGCAGGTCATATCGATAGCCAGAGAAAAGTAGTGACACACAGAAACAACTTGATCGGCTGCTGTGGATATTTACCTCTATGATCAATTTTGACAGCTTTCAGCTTCCAATTGGCTGGAGATTTAGCTGTGATGACTGGCTGAGACTGTTGCTTGGTTGCTAGGGTGTACGCAGATGAGGCTAGAATTTGTTTTCAAATCAAGCCAGATACACTATGCAGGGAGGCCACTTTAGGCCTCAGATATTACTGGGCAACTCTACCATCTCTAGAGATACACGCAGTACCCATAAATTAGAAGGGCCCTAATATTCAGCTTTGAAATTAAAGATTCTTTTCTCTTTGCCATCCCTGTACAATCCCTTGAAGAGATGAGGGAGACAGTCCTGCACCTCTCAAGTTAAAGATGAGCTCTGAGATTAGGGCCTATACTTTTCATAGATTCACAGTCATTTTCTTCTGAATTGTTCCAGCTCCCAGGACACTATCAAAGGCCAGGGCCTGGATCTTGCTCTTTGCCTTGCCATTATCAGACTTTGGCTATAAATTTGAGTAACCTAACACCAAGCACAATGTGCAACAATACTTGGATAGGGTTTGCTAATTTATGATTTTACAAAAGACAACAAATTATTATAAATGATGAACGTAATTCTTTAAAATTAGATCAATATTTTGTTTTATTTTTTATTTTAAAGAAAATAACAAAAAAGAGCAATAAAAGACCAACAACATAGACAAAAATAAAACAAGCAAAAACAATAAAAGTGATACAGGGTTTCAGAACAAAATGATAGGAATTAGCAGGGCTATTATATTACACATTGTTATCCCAACAAATGCATTGTAGTACAAATTACAAATGAAAATTTTTTTAGGCTACCACAAATAGTGTATTAAAAATAATCTATGCCCTTATCCCACTCACCTGAAGGATTTTATTAAAATTTTATTTGCATAAAGAAATTCTTAATTGTTTTTTCATCTTACTTTTTAAAGAAATACACTTAAAAATTTTAGAATATTTGAAAAATACAGAAAAAATATAAAGAATAAATTAAGTATTCACCCATAATCTTACATTCTGCAATAACCAATACCATCAAATAGCATATAACTGGTTAATCTCACTCCATAAAATGCTGTCTGTTACCCATTTGGGAAAAACAATTTTGTCATCTGAGTATGTGCAGGGTTACACCTTTTCGGCCTTTTTCTGACCACCTTCTGAATATTGTCTCTGTTTTCCACTTGCTCTGGATGAATATGTTAGAGTCTAGTCTGTCTTGAGTCCTTTCGGAAGAATGGTAAATTTCCAGTTTGATTTTAAAGAATGACTTTTGTTGGAGAATGTCAAAGATATCTTCACATTTCATAGTCAGTGTTATTAAATACTGCTTCTGTAGTAGCTACATGACTTTTTAAAGCATTTTCTCTCCTCTTATGTAGACTAACACTTTAAATACAGAGTTAACATTCATAATAGAAGGGAAGCAGCTCTGAAGAAAAGTTTGTAGTACATCGTGTAGCTAAATGTCCTTGCTATAGAACTCTGAGTGGATATCATGTTACTACCTACTTTCACTGCCAGTCACAGAGCCTAGAGAAGTCAGTTACTTATTCTCCAAAAGAATAATTATATAGTTGTAGTTTACAAAATATTTTATGCTCTCTATCTCCTGGGCACATGATGGGAGGCCATATTGTTCCCTATGTTTAAGAGTAGCCATGTGATTTTTCTTTGTTCAATAAAATGTAAACAGAAATATGCCAATTTCATACAGCAACTGTGAGATCCCATAAGCATGTAACATATGAGTGAGAAACACATCTTTATTGTTTAAGCCACTGAAACTAGAACTAAGACTATTCTGACTAATACAAGTACCCTTCCACGGAAATCTAATAGTAGGAGTCCTAAGGATATGTCATGCCAGGAAATAGCCACCTCTTAGGTTATTTTATCTCATGAGCTGATTTGAAGGTTTCCTATCTGCTGACATTTAGCTTGATAACATTTAGCTTGACATGGTGACTACTCATCAACTGTTGGGTCCCTAGACACAGTAAAGATGAAAACTCTCTAAATCCTGACGTTTCACAGTAGTACTGTTCTTCATCGGAGATGGAGTGAAGTACTAGGAGAGGCTGGGGATTCTATTCTAAGTGGGCATGCATGGTGGAGGACATCTGCTCACCCCATGGCCATGGCAATGACATGAAGGGATAGGATCCCATTACCACCTTCGAGGCCACATGCCAAAAGACCTAACTCCCTCCAACTAAGCCCCACTTTTGACAGGATCCACAGCTCCCAAGAATCCCACAGATTGGCAATGAAGCCTTTAACACATGTGATTTTGAGAGTCATTTAAGGCTAAGCCATAACACAACTTGGAAAGTGAAGATGTATATTCAATAACACAAAGTGAAAACCCATAAATGATGAAAATGTGCCAGCCCTGTTACATGCAGTTCAGTTGAAACACTGCCTGAGAAAACAATAAAACAAAGTATAATTTAGAAAGAAATAATAAGTATTTTTAAGAAAAGAAGAAAGGTCTTGGGAAAACAAAGGTATATTTCAACTTTTCAAACACTAAAGGTGCAGAAGTATTTAGTACAGTTATGTAGAGCCTCACAAGGATTTTAATATATTATAGACTTTCCTAGACAGGCCATTAAAAAGGTTCCCACAACACCTATCAGCACTTTTATTTCTTCATATAAATATTGTTTTCTGTAAAAGCTAACAAGATACTGAAAATGTTAAGCTATAATCTTTGAAATACAAAATTGTGTCAACAATGTATTAAAATAACCCTAAAATTTTACAGTATGCTTGTGTCTTGACCAAACATACTTTTAACACTCAGGTTATTTTAGAACCTTACTTGAAAGTCCAAATTACTTACTTGAAGTATATATTTGAAGATTACTTTAAAACTATGAATTAAAATGATTTTTTCATTCTTATTTAACATTTTATAGTGTGATTTCAAAGGCTGTTATCCTGAATATTGCTACTACTTGACTTTAGTTTTAAACTAATGCCATGTTTTTAACTTTTCATTGGCTTTTCAGTTAAAGAAACTGTAATTCTTTTTTGTTTGTGTGGCTCTTCTTCAGAGATAGTCTGTGAAATATTTTCATAGGTTGGTAATCATTGAGTACATGTTTATTCATTAGGCTGCAATAGCTGTATGTTTGCAAAATTCCTGTTAAGATTTGTACAGACTTTGAATGAAGTCTGCATTTTCCAGTCATTTCCTTTCTGCTTCCATACAGTTAAGTACTTCACTCAGCAAGCTACCATTGCAAAGATCAAAATAAAGTTAAAATAGCACTGCTCCAGAGATGCTGATCCAATCTTTTAGTTTTGTAAATTTAATCTTTTATGCCATTGTATACTTTTTGCAGGAAAATTTAATACAGCATGAGGTACAGATTCCCATAAGGTCTAGTCACAGTTTTAAAATGATAATGCATGTGTGTTTAGATACCTCCTAGAGACAGTTTTCGTAAGGCATTTTAAAATAATGCTCTGTAGTTTATCACCAAGCAACGTAGCAATTCAACCACAACTGAGAATTTTCAACATGGTTTTGTCATTCTGTTGTTCTTTATAAAGAAGCAACTGAGAGTATATTTAAAGTTACATAGACAATAGTTACAGAAAGTTTTTACAATTTGATCACTTAGTAAATTGTACTTAGGTTGATGTTTTCCAGGGCAATAACATAGACTATTCCTTATTATGGATTTGTGAATCCTGCAAAAGTGATAAATATGATTATTTATTCTTCAGCTAGTTGTCTCTAATTAACCTTTCAATAAAAAATCAGCTTAAGGAATAAACTGTCAGTGGGGCATGGTTTCTTTGCTTCTACACAGGGATACACTTAAATACAAAACAGGGTAGGTCCTATTGTAGAGGATCACTAAGCATTACCTGTTAAATTTAGCTAAACGCTATTAGATCATCAATTTGCAAGGATAAAAAAATGTGTTTTAGTCTTGTTTCTGTTACAAGTTAATAGTATGAATTCGAACTTCTCACTCAGCCTGTGACTGTTTTAACATTTACCAAAAAAGCAAGCTAAATCAAGACTCATGCAGTTTGCTCTAACTTTGTATCTTAGTCCATAATAAAGTTTCCCTTTTTAAGTTGCTCATATGGGCTCTACTTTGTTAAAATTAAATTTATTTTAACTGATCTATAAAGTCATAAAATTGTATGTGCTTATGGAATAACATCATTTTGATAAGTGTATACATTGTGTAACATTTAAATCAGATTAAACATAACAATTCAAACATTTGTCATGTCTTCAGGGTGAAAAAAACCCATATGTAATTCTTTCTCTTACTTTTAAAAATATACCTACTTAGTTGTCATCATCCTTCTGTGCAACAGCGTACCAGCACTCTTACTTTTAACTATATCTTCATACTCACTGACTAACCTTTCTCTGTCCCTCCAGTCCTTCCTTCCCTGACCTGTGTAGCAACCATTGTACTTTCACTTTCTGTGAGAGCAACTGTCTTAAATTCTACATGTGAGTGAGATCATGTAGGAGCCAGCCTACGTGTCTGTCCTCAACTGGGTAGCAAACAAGGATGAAAAACAAGAAGACACAGAATTAATTTGGAAAGTGGGCCAGGGGCCTCTTTCCTGTAGTGGACAAAGATCCTTGAGCATTTGGCTCACCTTGTTCTTACTTACTTAGACGTGGGCACAAGAAATTAGAACAGCAGTAGACTCATCTGCCTCCTGTTGTCTGTACTATATGCCTACGAAAGCACCCGGATCACCATGGTGTTAACTTTTCCATGGAACTTGCAATGTGCCAGCATGTCTGCATGTTGCCAGAGGAGCAACGTTGGCCATATTTTCTGTTTTTTACTCACAGAAAAGGTCAGTTCGGCCTCAGTCCTCATTATCTGATCTCCTACATCTCCCCCTTTACATTTTTTGTAATAGCAGCAGCTGAATATTAATCACTGCTGTTCATTTCTAGAGGAAGTATGTAGGTGTAGTCATTCTGTCTTTTGTCTTGAGGTCTGGCCTTTAATGACTGTGCCTTCACCTACAGTTGTAATGTATCTTTACTGGCTCCTTTCAAGAGCCCAGCCCTGTCTGACTAGCTATAGTATTTCTAACTAACTTAATTCTCCCTCTCTGAAGTACCCCTAATTGCTTAGGGAACAAGGGATGAAGACTGTTCTGGGTACTTCCTGCTGAAGAGGGATGCAGCTGTGATCAGCAGTCAGAGAGAGTCCCCAGAGGGCCTGTCTGCGGTCCTCAGTGAACACCAGGCATTCTCATCTAGGGTAGGCACACAGCTTTGAGTATGCTATGATCTTAATCATAGCAATGAAATCATCAGAAATTCTGGGCAGGCCCTTGATGATGGACAAGATTTTCTGCCTTTTGGGTAATTTTCTTCAGTTGTCATATGGGTGAAGGGCCTCACTGGTGAGGACAGCAGAAGGAAGTTTCACCATGGGCACACAATGGGGGTGATTCCTCCATGGTCCTATGCTCCTCAAGGGCATGCGCCATCTATCCATTTCCTGCACTGACACAAACAAACCCCACCCCCGCCCTAACAGGGTAACCAGTCATTCTCATTTCCCCACCCTAAGGACTGCCATAATAAGTGTGGATTCTCTTTCTTCCTATGCTCTTGAGCTTCTAACCAATATAATTTGCCAGGATACTACCTATATCACCAACATGATTCAAAAACTTAAATGTAAACAATGCAAGACCAAGGTCTCTGTGGTTCATTATGACTTATCCCCCTTTCCACTTGTTCTGTCTTTCTGAGACAGGGTTTCACTGTGCAGTTCAGGCTGGCTTTGAGCTCACTTGGTAGCCCAAGCTGGTCTCCAGCTTGCAACAATCCTCATGCCTCAGCCTCCTTAGGGCTGGGATTACAGGCGTGCGCCACCACACCAGGCTCCCTCTTTTTGTTTTTATAACTGTTGTTTTATTGTCAAATGTTGCACTCAACAATAGCCTGTCCTTGTGCATTATACAGAATGCCATAGAATGAGTAACACTTCACTGTGGCAAAACTCTTTGAAAGCTCCTATTTATATAGGTAGGGCCATTATCTGTTTTTTCTTAGGAATCTCCATTATTGAAAATGCCGAGGGAAATCGTTGCAGTTTATGCAGGTAGCATGTATAAAATGAGAGTAAGTATCTATACTAACATGCACATATTGAAGCCTGCCAAATTGAGATATGTTTGTTACATGCATTTGCTATAACTAGTTTGCCTGGCATAAGAGGCACAGTTAGAATAACTTGAAACATTTGTCTATTTGCCAAAGTGGCACCTATCACTTGGAATTCTTTAAAGGCTTCAGGTATAAGAATACAGAGAGAATTCAACTTTTGATCTCTTTGTAAGGTTTTATATAGATTGCTCAACTGATACGTAGATATCCTGGCTTTGGGAAAATGCAATTAATGTTGCCTAATAATTTTTTGAAATAATTTAATGCCTACAAGGAGTCTCTTCTTAATATTAATTTCTGGACTCTTTCTCTTAGCAGAGTTCCCAAATAACTACCTGGGGAGATAGTTTGAATTTTCTTTGGGGACATACCTAACACATGTTCTACCAAAGCTCATTTAGTTTCTGCAAAAAGAAGGGTGAATTGTTGCTGAGAATTGACAGCAAGTGATATGGCAACCATATAATGTGTTACACAGGCTTGAAGGAATTTTTTTCTAACAGGTTCTAAAGCCTGACCGAAAAATACTGATGGGGGTGGAAATGTTCATCATCCCCTGTGGCAAAAAATCCATTGACATCTACGCTAAGGTCAATGAAGTTAACAGCTGAAACAGAAAAAGCACAATGAGGTTGGCTCTGCAGACGTAAGGGAATGCTAAAAAGCAATCCTTAAGATCAATAACTGTCACAGGCCAGTCCTGTGGAACTGCAGTAGGAGAGGGGAGTCTGTGCTGCAGAGCATTCATAGGGTAAATACATGCATTAATAGCTCTGAAATCCTGAAGCAGCCTCCACTTTCCTGGTTTCTTTGGTGTAACAAAAACGATAGTATTCCAAAGGTTAGTACAAGGCTCAATATAGCTCATCTTCAACTGCTCTTCTATTAACACCCACAAAAGAATTAGCTTCTCTCTTCGGTAGTGGCCATTGATCCACCCAAACAGGAGCATCAGTTTTCTATTTTAATGAGAGAGCTGTGTTTGAATGCGGAGTAGCTACAATGACCACCATTAAAATTTTGTCTCATAGCTATTCCCTTTCATTCTTCTGATAGACTTCTGTGGGTACAAGTATCTTTCTATCAACAGGTTGGATTGCCTTATCAGTAATTTGAATCTACAGTTCTTTCAACAGATCCTTGCCTTGACTAGGATCCCTGAAATAAATGGCTCAAAGATTTCCTTAAAGTTATCAGGGCCTTCATAAGCCAGAGGTGCGATACTCTTATAACCTGCCTGGGCAGCCCGAACTCCACCAAAGAGGAAGCCATCACCAAAACATCTGGACCTTTATTTGTGAAACCCTCCTAATATTTTCCTTTAATTTAAAGAGTATACATGGGCCAGTGGCCTCTGATATCTTGAGGGAAGAAAACCTTCTTAAGAGGGGATAATGTTAAGTCCTTTAGTTTCTCAACTAACAGTTATGGTTCTGACAACTAGTAAAAAAAATTAGTTGAAAAATATAATCTCCTGTTTCAAAACTCCAAATACCATGTAACTGAACCACAACCTGAATTTCCCCCAAATAACATGGAGCTATAATCCCAGGAAGTACTTCAACAACCTATAGATTTATTCTACTTTTTCCTAAAACTAGACTCACAGTACCTAAGGGAAGAGGTCCCTAGATTCCCTTTGGGATTTTAACAGGTTTATCTCTGCCAATCAAAGTCACCCATTCAGCTGTGCAAAGGTCTAATGCTATGCTTCCTGGGGTTTTGGTGATAAGGGACTCAACAGTCCTCTGGAGACCCGCTGACGATTGGGGCTGTGAGTTTGTACTGGGAATGCCTCCATTGTTTTTTAGGTCTGAGGCCAGACCTATATCCTGTTTTCCCATCAGTGGGGTGCCTTTCTAATAATATTTAGAGCATTAATTAGCCCAGTGATTTCCTTTTTGACATCTGGGACAAAAGCTCAGTGCTTTCCTCTCTAGAAGAGACAATTGCACCATTTCTTGCTGGGGGTTGAATGTATTGTTTACGGATATGCCCTGTTTTGCCACAATTAAAACATTGTAGAGTGGACCCTTGACTTATAAATTCAATTCATTCTCAAGGGCTGGTTATAACTCGAGCTGTCAATTGAAAGCTCGGCCTCCTCTACACAGCCTTGAAAGTCTCTCTCCTGTATACAGGCAGATGTCAGTGTTCTTAGAGAGGCATTGGTCCAGGATTTCTTAATTACCCCATACAGGAAAGGATGTGGTAATGTTCCTTCAACTCTTTAAGAGTGAAATCTATATCTGAGACCATCTGGAAGCACAAATAGTTGGCATTTGGGCCCTAACTCAAGATTTGGTCATAAGTTAAAACTGAAATTCTGGTCATAATCCAAGTTATTCATATGTCAGGCTGGTCTTAACCTGAGGGTCTTCTGTATTTTTTGAAGAAGTCTGATTTTGTTTAATTAAACTAAACACAGCCTGAACAAACATAAAGGATTTATAACCTTCAGTACCCACCTCTTGGCATACTTTCAAATAGTTTCCAAGACTTTTAGTCACTTGGATGGCTCCTAATGCTTATTTACAGTCTTTAGTAGCATTCTCAAAAACCAGCTGCAACACAATAATCTCTGCTCCATGGGCATGTGGTATCTGTCATCAGACAGCTTCTTGTAATGTAAGAATTGGGCATAAGGCTCCTTTGAGCCCAAAAGAATCTGTAAAAAGGAATGAGTGGGAATATCTTCCTTGGGAATAGTTTCCCAGGCTTGTTTCATCATGAAAGCTATTTGTTGACAAGCCTGGTCCAGAAGGGTTAACTGTGGGATTAGATTTAAGTATGAACCTATTCCTAGCAGCATCTCTTCAGTCATCTCAGGATGTCCTGCTGTTCACTTCTGTTATGCTTGTTCAGCTGTTAACTCTTGAAAATTAACACAAAAGCTTTAATACTGTCCCCTAGAAAGGCAGGGCCTCCAAGTGCTGAATGTGTGAAGGAGCCAAGTTTAAATCTCCTGGGACAGACTCTTAACAAGCCCAATGTGAAAGGTCCTTGAACCCCATTGTTCATGACACTGGGTTTTAATTCTTTAACCAACATATATTCCAAAGGATTATGCTCATAGATGTCCTGCCATGCGTTGTTAGGGTCAGAATGAATATTATTTGGAAATGCACACTTCCCAAAGGGCTCTCCCTTAATTGCAACTTGTCTAACTAATCTTTGATAAGGAGGTACTCCTTCTTTATCATCCACAGATGGAAAGGGAGGAGGAAGAAGAGGAGAAAGAGAAAGGAAACAGAGCTTTTCACCCTCATTTTTATCTTCTCTCAAGGGTACACTAGGTGTGGGATGTTTTCTTAAAGGACAACAAACTGCATGAATCAAGCTCCACATGGAGGAAGTGCCAGGGGATGTAATAGAGCCCCAGCCATGAACACGCTTGAGACCTCCCACGAGACCCCAACTTTGCGCATTAAATGTGCTAGTCTGAGGAAACCAAGGATTATGTTTGATAACATCTTGTAACTTATGAAAAAGCAACTGGGAACTGACTTGAGCAGCAGAATGGTACAACAGAATTTTCAATAAAGAAATATAACACTGCACTTCAGTCAAAAAATTCTGCCCTATCACCCTAGCTGATACTCACTTTGGTTTTCTTTGCCAGCTGGCTCGGCTCCTCTGTCCTGTGGGACTCCCTATCGCTTACTTGCTACACCTTCCCCGGGGAAGGTCTCTGTTCAGACACTACTTGTAGGAAACCACCCAATGGGTTCACCCCGGACTGGGGGCGGAATGAGGATGAGAAGGGGTGACAGAGACCTGTGGCCTCTAGTGGGCGTAGAGGCCTGAGCGTTTGGCTCGCCTTGCTTTTATTTACTTAGACATGGGAGCAAGCAATTAGAGTAGCAAAAGATTCCTGTGCCTCCTATCAGTTGTACTGTACGCCCAGATATACCTGGATCTCCATGGTGTTGACCCGTCCTGGAACTTGGTCTCGTACAGTTTGTCACCCTGCGCCTGGCTCAGTTCACTCAGTGACCTCCCATTCTAGTCATGTTGCAAATGACAGCATTTTATTCTTTTTAATATATGAATAGTATTGTGCAGTATATACTTACATCTCCTTTTATCCACTCGTCAGCTGATGGACACTGGGTGTGTCCATTTCTTGGCTATTGTATATAACACTACGTGAGAGTGCAGGTGTCTCCTTAAAAACACTGATTTAATTTCCTTGGGATAGATGCACAGCAGTGGAATCGCTGGATCAAATATCCATATTATTTTTCATAACGGCTGTGCTAATTTTTATGCCCATCAGCAGAGTGCAGGGGTTCCCTTTTCTCCACATCCTCACCAGCACTTCTTGTCTTTTGTCTTCATGGGAATAGTAATTCTTACTGGGGTCGGGTAATATCTCAGCATGATTTTGATTTGTACTTCTCTGCTTGTTAGTGATACTGAGCATTTTCTTCATGCATTTGTTGGCCATTTGTGTGTCTGCTTGTGTGAAAATTCTGCTTAGAGCCATTGTGCATTCTTTAATCAGTTTTTTTCCATTGACTTTTTTTAGTTCTTTATATGTTCAGGACATTAACCTTTTACTGAATAGCTTGTAAATATTTTCTCCCATTGTGTAGGTTGTGTAATTACATAGATTCTTAACATTTAAACATAAAATTTGCCATGTGTGGAGAAGGACTGGTTTCTTAAAAAGAGATCATTTTAACTCTAAATTTATAATCTCAGTGATCCATGTTTTCTTATATTTATAGAAATACAACTCAAAACAGTTAAATTTTGGGAGCATCCATTTTATCCATCAACAGATGAATGGATAAAGAAAAGGTGGTATTTACACACAACAAACTACTACACTGTCATAAAGAAGGATGAACTCGAGCCACGTATAGGAAAACGGATACACCTCAAGACCAGTGTTAAGTGAAACGAATCAGAGATACAAGCTTATCTATCACATGGTTTCTTGTATGAGAAACCCAAAGTATAAATGGAGAGAAAGTTGAAAGAAAATAGGAAGCAGGGAGATAGAAAGGGGAGGGGACCAAGAGACGAAGGGGGAGGAGAGAACGGAACATGAAAGGAACTAAGATGCGTTATGTACATGTGTCACTTCTCCACGCCGAACGTACTCAGCGTATACTGCAAACATGTACAAATAAAAAACTACTAAAAACAAATAAACACGTCTATGCTTCCAAATTTAAGCCTGGTAAAAGGCATGACACAACCATTAAACATAATTATTCAAGACGCTTTGTTCTTTACTAGTGTGCCAGTTGTCAGCCTGTTTCCACTTATCCCTGCTCCCTTCCTCATCCTATTTGTTCCATGTGGCGGAGGACAGCCCTCAGCAGCCTGTTCTCCAGGCTTCCTTACTGCAGCTGTCACGAGCATTAGATGTCCATAACTGCATTCAAGAGACAGTCTGCTTCGGAGTCAGGGACCTGGGAGCACCCAGCAGAGGGACCTGCCTTCGGGATCTGTCTCATCTTCAAAGCTGAGACACCCTGCCACCTACCCTAGTTCGCTGAATGACTGAAGCTGGTGGGGACCCTAGACCCCAGGCTAGAGGATTTGTGTGCCAGCATAAACTGCTAGCCTGAGTCTGTACAAAACCATCACAGCCTGATTCCCTTATGACTCAATCTTCTAATTTTCCCTCTCTCCTTTCATTGGCTTCATTTCAGCGTTGTCTCCTGTGGTCTTCTGTGTATGAACTTACGTATTTTTCCATTGATTCTGACAATGTTCAGCCAATGAGATATACTGGAGGGGAACCAAAGAAAGGAAGGCAGCCTGGAACTTTCCTTCCTCCTGCTACAGGGAGAATCACAGCTGTGGCTCATCCTCCTGCATGGTGCACACTCTTCCCTGGGGCTGTCTTCTCCAAGCTCCTGATTCCTGTAACACTCACTAGGTTCTCAATTCCCATCATAAACCATCTGCCAGCTGCTTTGGGGGTACTAGCCCCTTCCTGATATTGTGAACATCTTATTTACCTCACTTGTTTTTATCACCAAAATAACCATTCAGTGAAAGTACTTAATAAGCAACTATCTTTTAGAGAAAAATTTAGTATGTTCCTATTACCTGTCATATACCTAAGTTACTAAGTTACTAAGTTATTTGTATCCTTGCTCTTTTAGTGTTAAGCTATGTTTTTCTGCTATAACAAGATGCCCAAGACTGGGAACTTTATAAAGAAAAGAGGTTTTCTTAGCTTGCAATTTTGGAGGCAGAAAGCCCAAGTTTGAGCAGCTCCATCACTTAAGTCTCTGAAAAGGGTGTTCTTGGCAGCAGCACAGCATGGCAGATGGCATCGTGGAATGGACATGTGAGAGAGGAAGAGAGCATATGGTAAGACAGGAATCACAGGGGAAAGAGGGCCCAGTCTTACTCTGGTTGTAACAAGATTGGTACATGAGAAATACCTTAATCTCTTCCAAAAGCAGAGCCCCCAGTGACTAATTTCCTCCCACCACACCTGCCTCTTGTAGATTCACCATGTCTCATATGACTACCTTGGGGCTCAAGCTCCCAGCATATGAATTTCTAGGGACACACTCTATCACCACAAAACCACAGAATCAACCTACAGACTTCTTCCCTCTGTGCTTTGCAAAACGTTCCTTCTCCCCCTCATGGTGTCCCAAGTTCAGGGGATCCACCTTCCTCCACAGCCATGGTGAAAGGCACTCAGTCAGAAGTCTTCGGAGAAATTGATTGGAATGTGGGGGACAGAGGGAATCTGTTGAGTTTTTGGACATCAAAGATTGTCACCCTGTATCTGCTCAGGGCTATTTTGTGTTAAGAATCTATCTGTGAAAAAGGGAAACACCTAGGGAGGCTGACCTAAAAATGGAGATTTGATGCCATTTTTAAAGTTCCTGGATATATGTGGAAAAGGGCACAGTGGTTACAATGTACAACCCAACTCACGAATTCTCAAATTGTAAATGTCTCTCTTATCTGGTGCTATGTAAAGGACTTCTGAGTAGCACAGAAGAGGTATTCTTGGAGACAAAGTTAATTTTGGGTCACAGTTCAGAGAAGGAGGGTGCATGTGTGTGCATAGCTTGCTGGCGAAGAGCGAGGGAACTTGGAAATCACCACTCCCAGGCTAGGCTGACTTACATCCCCATTTTCATTTCTGAGTTCAGGCTTCTTTTATAACTTTGTGATGCCTGCAGCATCCTTTCTTTTTATTAGATGGTTGCAAATCTTCCCTAACTCTTTGAAGTCAGCCCTTTGCTTTTGCTACCACCCGGTGCTGACATCTGTGACTAAGCTCCCTGGCTGCTTGGGGAGTTTGTCAGCCAGATGCCATAAATTAGAGAAAAAGAGCTTACCAAAGATTAAACTGTTTATTCATAAAGGAACAGCATTACTTGTGGCAGGGAATAAAATAGACTTACAGGTCTATGAATGAATTGTTGAAAATGACATCTAAATAATCATCACTTTTTCTTAATTTTGAATAAATTGCTTCACTGTGTATTCTCTTCAATGCCATGGTTGTACGAGTTCATATCATGAGTAACTTACTCCAAGCCATGAACAGAGAAGTATCAGGATGGATCTCCACATTGGCTGGGACTTCAGATCAGGACATTTTTTTTCAGGTTACATAAACTAAATTTAGGCCAGCAGTGTTTTCTTTCAGGCGCTCTCAGCCTCCAGAAGCCATGGTAGCCCTGCTTGAATTTTCTGCTTGACTCTCTCAGGAGCTGCCTTCTCTGTCTCCACCTTAGTCACAACATTAACATTTGTGCCAAATGAGTAGCCTTCTGTTCAAATGAGCTAACAGCTTTCAAAAGCACTGTGGTTGGTTACACGTTCTAACTTACTCATAATGAATTGTGTTATGCCTATTATATCCAAAAAAAGGTTTAAAAGAAAAAGAAAAGCAGGTACGGTGATCAGCACACCTATAATCCCAGCACTCTGGGAGGCTGAGACAAGAAAATTTCAAGTTTGAGCCTGGCCTGAGCAACTCAAAATAAAAAAAGGAGGGGTTGGGGATGTAGCTGGGTGAAAAGGCCTTGCAGTCAAAGCCCAATACAACAATAACAACAACAATAATAATGAAAAGAAAAATGTACTTAAATCTGGAGCATCAAGCTAGAAAGCACAGGATCTCATTTTAGAAGGGTATTTGTTGAAACAAAAGAAAGAAAATGATGCTTTTTTCCTACCATGACATTGTTTGTAACCTCAGACCCTCTCCCCCTCCCTTCCTTGAGTTGAGAATCCTTTCATGTTTTTAACCTTGACTAGCTCAGAAATACCAATATGTCCAGTGTCATGGGAGCCAGGTTCTTATTATTGCTTCTCTATGTGCCTATTAACTTAAAAGTTAACATATCCTAATAACACATTAATTTTTTCATATTAAATTATTTTAGGAAATATTTGAAGAAAATGTAGGAAAATGTAGGAAATAAGAGACAATGACTTCAGTACATGTCAGCTAGCAAGGTGGACACATTTAAGTATTAAATTCAAGTCCCTGTGGCATAACCAATAGAGGAAAAAAATTTTATCTCTAGGATAACATATATATGTAGAAGGTGTGATAAAAATATGGTGAATATTTAAAGGAGGGGTATTTATTACAATAAAAGACACATGATCAATAATCCCCTCAAAATAATCCCCCCTCACTTCAAATACACACACCCTGTACTTGTCATTGCAGATGCAGTCATGGAAGTCTTCTTTCATGAGTGTTTTTAGTTGTTGCTGTAGTAGCTTCCTCAGTGTCCTAGAACAATTCAGAATGTTGACCTTTCATGGTCATTTTGACTTTGAGGAAGAACCAGAGAAGTCACAAAGTGCCAGATGCTGTTAGCATGGTAAATGCGGGACATGCCGAAATATTTTCACAGCCTTGTCTTTTCATTGGGTGACACCCAGCAGTAGCCTTTGCCATATATTTTTTTAAAATCACACTTCACAAGACATGAAAGAGAACTTCCAGAGCTGCTCTAAGAATGGTAAGAAAAATGTGACTAGCAGGTTGCAGTCAGGGGAAAATATTTTGATGGTGATTAATGGCAATGAGTCTTTTACTGTAACACATCTTTTAAATTTAAATATCACCATATATTTGATCACAACTTATATGCCTACATATGAAGTACCTGCTATTTCCACAATATCATGCATACTCAGTGTAATTTTTCCTGACAGAGGGAACTGTCTTTTTTTTCCAGAATGACCTAGGCACCTGCTTGTCAGCACAAACTATCAGATGAACTGACTCACAGGACAAACTGAGATTTCAAGTGCTACTGGAATCAAGAATTGAGACCATAGAGATAAATGAATCAAAATATTTCTATTTCTTAGTCCTTCACTAAGAAGTAAGTTACTGATACACATATGATCATGCACATATCTGTGGCATTAAGTCTATAGTGTACATCAGACAGTGTTAATCGTACACATTTTAGACACAAACAACAGTCACTTTAGTTAAGTATAAACATAGGAGGAAAGACTTATTCTGCACCTTTACTTTTATTTTTGAGGTTCTAGTTTTATAACAGATTTCAATCTTCTGTTCAACCCTACATTTTCCAAGGGGATTCATTGGCAGGATTAGAATGTTCTACCTTGTTAAAAAAAGTATTTTGTAACGGTGGCATCATTTACATAGCTGGGTTGCTGGAGTTTGCTTCTAATACAGGGCAGAGCTTTAAGAAAATTCTTGAAATATGAGACGATATTATAAAAAAAAAAAACCCAAACAATAAGAAAAACAAGAGCAGTGCTCTGCCTATGCCTCTGGAGTAGCCAGGATGATTACACTTCTCCTGAGCTGTATAGACTAAGATGTACAAGGCAGTAATTAAAGTCACTTAAAATTGTAACCCAAAATTGTTGAATGCATAATTTGTTTCTTAGCAGTTCAAAAGTAGTTAAACTTTCCCCAGGCTATAAATATAAATAATATAATATAAATGTTTTCATATTTACATTCCTCTTATACAACCTGTGATATTAGTGAACAACTGAAAAATAAAAAATTACTTTAGGTTTATTTCATGTCTGGAGAATCTCAAGGCCTCAGTCTCATTGGTAGATAGTTCAATAAAACTTTCAACACATGATTTTTGTCTGTTCAGGCAAACTATTAAACCATCCTCTGAACACAAGCGTAAGTATACAAAACGTCTCTTGAGAAGCCTTGCCCAGTCTACTCTTGCACTGTGACTGGTAAACATACAGCAAGCAGGACTACATTTGCAGCCCTCCTGAAGGTATTCGTAATTACATGTTTAAGCTTTCCCCTTCATTCGTCATTTCAGTATAGTACTTGCCTGGAGACCTTCCAAACCATTGAAGAATAACCTATTGCAAATCGAATATATAAAACTAAGGCATGTTACATCAAATCAAACACTTTTGCAGGGAGCTGTCTTGGAAAGGAAAGGTTTGTACCTTTCATATTAAAATGCTAAACCAGCTTCTGACTTGTAAAAATGAGTGCTTGGAAAAATGTCTGATTAGGGCTTCTGGGATTTGGGAAAAGACATAACTTTTACTGATATCTAAAAAACATTTGTCTTGCTAGTTTGATGCTGTGTGTGCACAATAAAAATACAGTATTGCTTAGTGTTTAGGAGCACAGAATTTACAGTGAACTCAGGTGCCCACTTCCTACTGTGACCCTGAGACCCTAAGCAAACCTCTTACCTTCTCTAAGCAATAGCTTTGCTTAGCTAAATTTTGTTGTTTAATAGGGGAAGACTAGTAATATTATCTACCTCTTAAGATTATCACAAATAATAGAAGACAATTTATAGTAAGCTAATGAATGAACTAACTGTAAGTATCCAAAGAAAAACAGAGGAAAGAGGGAAGGAAAGAGACTTTGGGCTGTAGTTTTTAATTCTAAGTTTAAGCCAAACTGGAGGTTGTAGAGCTTGGAAAAAAGATTGTTTGTGAGGACTAGAAACCCTCAGGAACAGGAGGTGAACATGAATGACTAAAAATTTCATAGCCTCATAAAATTACATAACCATGAAGTCTTAGTTGCTGGATAACTTTAGCTTTTTTACTTTATCTTTGTTTCCTTAAAAGAGTGCTTTTCTTTTCACTATGCAGTAGTTCTCAGAAATCCCAAGTAATGTCCAGAGTCGTAGAAAGTAATCAGGAAAAAAGAAGTGGCACTATCTTTAAAAATACACCCAATATTATGCTAAATTTTCACTTTGGCTGGCAAAATCGTAGCCACAGCCTGTGTCTGGCACTAGTGTCCCCCATCTCCTCTCTGCAGACCAGGGCCAAAGGGTTCCCCAGACATCCAGGTACTGTTTTCTTTTCCTCTGACAACAGCTGAAGTTTCTGTGCCTCCTGCTTCTTCTCATATGGAAAGGACATTCATTTCTCCCCAGCTCGAAATGTATCTCCCTTCCACTATCATGTGTGTTCTACCATCAAACCTAAAAGCGCCCTGACATGTAGTTATACTATCTCTTGGATGTGAAAAGTTTCCTGTGACCTATTACCACACGGGAGAAGGTGCGATGGCGCTGCCCTTTGCTTTGCTTTTACTGTGACACAACAAATCACACATTCTGTGTGGTGAATGCTCTGGCCAGCATGTTTATTCACTGCTTTTCCTCTTTGTATTCTTGTGTCTGCCACTGAGCTGTATCTCTGCTTTTGTTTAGAGATGATTGGAGTTCAGTGCTGTTTCGTCTTCTACACCATTAAATTCTGTAATGGAATCACAATTACAAGAGAACACCTAAAGATCTCATTAGGAAAGAACAACCACCAGGAACATATTTAGCTCCTTTTTTTTAGAATTTTAGAATCGACACATAATAATTGTAGAAGTTTAGCTTTTGAACGATGAGGGTCGTCATATTTTCACAATGCTACGAAAGAACACAAATATGACAACCACTGAGGGCTTATTAAGTGATAAATCCCAAGCTTAGGATTTTACTTTTCTTCTTCTTATTATTATTATTTTAAAGAGAAAAAATAATAAAATAACAACAAAGACAAAAATAAAATGACACAAAAACAATAAAAATGATACAGAATTTCAAACCAAGTTGATAGGAATTAATAATGGTTATTATATTACATATTGTTATCTTTAATAAAGTTGCTCAGATGACCAGATACAAGAGTGCAAGATGGATCAAACAATTAAAGAGAATAAAAAGCAACAAAAACATTAGAAAGGATACAGAGCTTTAAGTATTAACTGTTCCTTTCAATAAACAAATGAACAATAGTGATATGGTTATCCCAGGTATCCTTGTACACACACACACACACACACACACACACACATACATATTTTTTCCATTCTTCTTTCTTTCTTTTCTCTTTTACCTCATCCCAATTATTCCTTCTCTTTGAAAAGTTTCTTTCCCTTTCACAATATCTATGGTACCTTTTGGGTTTTATTTACTCTTTCAGGTTCTTACACTAGGGAGAAAATACAATGTTTACACATGAGGGTCTGATTTATTTCATTATGAGTATGGTCTCTAGTTGTATCCATTTAACTATAAAAGCCTCAAGTTTATATTTTTATAGCTAAATAATACTCCATTCTATAAAAATATTACATCTTTTTTTCCATTCCTTAGTTGATGGGCAGTTGGGTTGTTTCCAAGATTTAGTTATAACAAATTGTGCTGCTATAAACATGGATGAACATATATCACTATGGTATGCTGTTTTCAGTTTTTCTGGAAAAATACTCACAAGGGGAATGGCTGGGTTAAGTGGGACCCCTAATCCTAGTTTTTGAGGAAACTCCACACTGATTTCCACGGTGGTTTCACTAGTCTATGCTCCGACCAGCAGTGGAGAAGGGTTCCTTTTCCCCACAGCCCCTCCAGCATTTGTTATTGGTTGATTTCTTGATGATGGCCATCCTTTATGGGGTGGAATGGAACCTCAATGTGGTGTTTTAATTTGCATTTCTCAAATGACCAATGATGTTGAAAATTTTTTCATATGTTTATCTGCCATTTGTATTTCTTCCTCTGAGGAGTATGTATTCATCTCAGATGCCCGTGTTTGGATTGAGTCTCTGAAATTTGGGGGCCTGATTTTTAAAAAATTCTTTAGAGTTTCTAGATAGAAGTGGTTTGTCTGAGGGATAGCAGGCTAATTTTTTCCCAATTTGTGGGTTTTCTTTTTACTCTGTTTGTGATTTCTTTTGCAGTTCAAACACTTTTCAGTAAGATCAGATCCCAGGTATTGATACTTGGAAGTATTTCTCATGCAGTTTGGTTTTTATTCATGAACTCTCTGCCTATCTCTATGTCTTCAAGCTTTCTACCTGCTTTTACTTCCAATAGATTTAATGTTTCTATTTTAATATTTAGATCTTTGGTCAATTTTGACTTTAGTTTAGTGCGTCGTGATAGACATGGGTCTAGTTTTAGTCTTTGGCATGTGGTGAACCAGTTTTTCCAGCATCATTTATAAAAGAAGCTGTTAGCGAAAATGTTTAGCCTCTTTGTCAAAGATAAGGTGGCTGAGTGTCTTTATAGTTGTGTCTGCATCTTCTCAATTGTTCCTCAGGTTTTTTTTTTTTTTCAGTATTTCACTTAATTATATTTGATCCCTAAGGAAACCTTAGAAAGTATGACCAAGAATATGAACGTAAGAGATCCAGCTTAACCAAACTCAAACGGAAAGCAAAAAGTAATTTGAGATTTTGAGTTCTGTTTGAGTAATAGGTCAAGGAATTTATGTATTCCATAATAATGTATTTTCATAGGCAAATTAATGCATTGTTGGATAGCTCTGGGACAGTTACAGTGAGCAAGGCATTTTCTTAGCACTGGGAACATACCAAAGGAGAGACCAGAAACGTATGGAGCAACTAGGGAGACAGATATTTAAACGTTTCAATTAGCAAGACAAAGATAGTCCATATATAATTATTCACAAATAACCAAATAGAGAAATAAGAGCCCAATTTCCATCTACCTGTCCTAAATTATAGGAAAATGGTCTTCTGAGAGAAAAGAGAAGAAATATCAGTCTCCATATAAAAATTATCTTAAAACGTTTTATTACCAAATGTACCATTGTTATAAAACTTATTAAGACATATATGTATAGGTTACCACAATATACTAGATTGAACATCCAGATATTCACCACTCAGGCTAAGAAATACCTCTAAGAATAGCCCTGAGATTCTTAATGTGTCAAGGTTGTTGAAGTCAGCTGAAATTGTAAAGTAATAATTCACTTTATTTTTCAGTAAGAATCATACTGCTTTTCAGTAAGAATTAATAATTATATTTACTACAAACATAACACATAATGATGACATATATAATTTATTTTTATCTATTCTACTTAATCATTATTACAATATTTGTATTGAAATTAAAAAAAAAATTTGTATTACATGTTTGAAAAGTGACACGTGAGAAAGGAAAGGCTAAATTTAGGAGAGTTTCGTGTTGGTATTTTTCTGCAAACTTAGCTATAACAACTTAGTAAGTAACTGTTTCTGCACTATCTTAATAAATAGTTTCTTCCTCTCATGAAAAATATTGTTAACAAATATTTTTTAAGAAGATTAATTAGAAATAGTGACAAACTTTTTGCATGTCTGAGGCATGACTTGTCTCAGGACGTGTGCAAAACTCCCAACTGAAATTGCAAAGCAGCGAGTTCATCGTATCTGTGATGCTCAGTGAAGTTTATACCAGATAACTCTGAAAATCATCTATTCAGAGATGAAAATTCAAACCATAGGTATTCTTCCAAATGTTAAAACAGAGATATAAGTGAGGAAAAGAACAGCTAAATGTATCTCTAAAACTAAGCTTTGTGGAATTTCAATATCTAATGTTCATGTTAGTAAGAATACAATGAAGTAGGAGACCAAGAAAGAATGAGTAACGAGGACATGGTATTTCTCAGGTTAGGGAGATGAGCACTTAGAAAAGAGGGTGCATCAAACTGAATGCTACTGAGATGATGAAACGGCATTAGATTTAGCAACTGACGATCATTACAATAGGAAGTCTTGCATCCTAGTTTGCTTGGAACTGTCTTAATTAAAGGCTTCTGTCCAGCAAAGCTGTTGCAATGATGTGATTCTCCTAGTAATTGGTAACTATGGCAATGGTCATCTCAGTAGAGAAATACTGGCAATAGTCAAATTAGAATGGACAAAGGAAGGCAAGAAGGTAAGGAGATGGAGACATTGAGAGGAGGTAATTTCTTAGAGGAAGCTTTAATGTAAAAGGAAGACGAAAAGACCATGAATAGAACAAATGCGAGGCCAAGGGAGTTGTTTTATAAACTGGGGAGAAGTCACGAGGACACATTGTGGGGATATGTGTCGGGGCAGGACAGGTTGAGGTGATGCAGTGCGCAGGTGTGAGCAAGGAACCCTGGCTTGGGAAAAGGTACCACGGAGAAGAATCCAGAATGAAGAGGAGAGAGGAGACCTAAAGAGGAGGGGCAGCTGCCACAGGAGAGAAAACATGTTAAAGGAATGTCACTCACAAACATGAATGTTTGTTGATGAATCAGACCAGTGATTTCAACCTGCTGACATATTTTCTTGGAAGAAGGGTGAGGATATGTGCTGAGAGTGATGGTGTTATGGACTGAAGAAAGTAAGAAGGTACAAAAAGAGACTATGCATGCGGTGTGAGAGTGTGTGGTTGAATAAAATCCTGCTATGGAGTTGCTCGACAATATTCAAGGCACAGTTTAAGACAGATGACCACATTTGAAAATGTGAATTACCTTGTGTACTTCTTTATGTAATAAAAAGTCATCTTTCATTTGAATAAGTCATAGCTCTTTATCATCTTCTATTTTAGTTTGTGATCATGATGTGATTTTCACTAGGAATACCCAGCAGCTTCGTACCATGCACTGTTATATAAGATTAAGCCTTTCTCCTAGAAACAATGATAGATATGTGTATCAAAAGGACAGAGAAACAGTAAAAATGTGAAACTGGCAGTACAATGATTGAAATGATAAACTGAAATCTAAGTTTAATAGGTAGATGATGAATCTAAGGAAAAGTTTATCAGTAGGTAAAAAATGTAGGAGACCAACAGCTTTCAGCATGGAGAAAAGAGTTCTACCAGCAAGTTGAAAAAATTAAAGTGTCCAGAACCCAACCTGTTTGAATTAATTATTTTGAAGGTAGAAGTAGAGCAAGCATTATCCACAAAAACATGTGCCTATCCACTCCCTTTGGGCAAAATAAGTGAACAATCTACTTTTTAATGGTAAGCTCATAGTGTAGAAGCTCAAGAAAATAAATTACTGGAAATGTGCACATGAAAATTTTGCTTCTCACACTTGTATATCATTTATGAGCCTTGTAGTATTGGATTTTCTTTATAAATCACTGTCTTTGATTGAATTGAAATATTGGAGGCTTTTTCTTTTGGGTGCCACTGGAAATGCTGACTTTTCTTTTTGATGCAATTAAATTCAATGGAGAAATGCTAATCTAAAATTGCCCAATTTTACTTTAGTTAAGTGATACTAAGTGATGTGGCATAAGACAATAGATTCATTCTTCTCCCATGTCCCAGAGTAGTGTGTAGCTGGGATTTCTCTGTTTATAACTGAGGTGTCATGTTCTAGGGTCTATGTGCTAAATATGGAATATTTCATTTAACTCTCATGACTGTATTTTGGTGTTGGATGTTATCAGACCTCTTCTAAAACTTCAAGTGAGGATCGAGACACAGTTTAAGTAACTTCCTTGAGATGCTTGAGCAAGTGGATCCCTACTAACTTTTTTTCTGATCCTAGAATCTTTGGTTTAAACACTGTGGTAGATTAACTAATGGTCACCTTGTAACAATCGGCTGAATTGAGTCAGTGTGGTGCTGGGCATGAAGGGCCCACCTGAGGACAATTTCCTTCAGCATAAAAGGAGGATTGGTGAGGGAGAGGTTGTGCTGTTAGTTCTCCTTGAGAAGCTTGTCATGCTGGCTTTCCTGATATGAATTCCACTGGTCTCATCATCAGAGGAGCTTGAGACCTTGCTGGTGCTGAGGATGGAGGTGGCACTTTTTGGGGGAGCTCTGGTTCTTACCTGGAGCATTCCTTCCTGGGTCCAGTGCAGATCCCTCAGCCTGCTCATGCAGACTTTCTAGTTTCTACCACTGACCTTTGGGCCTTCCCAGTTCAGATATTTGATACAAACTTGCATAAGACACTGTCGTGGGCTCTAGGCCTCCAGTTGGATTCATGGAGGACATTGCAATGGGCTCTATGTCTTTAGCTGGACTGGTTCAGAACGTTGCCATGGAGATCTAGGCCCTCAGCTGGATTCTTTGGGTCTCTAGTGTGTGGATAGATCTTCTACACTCTTGCATTTGACTCTTTGGGTGACTATTATAAAATGATACTATAAATTATGATCTTGTGTTAAGTCTTCTCCCTTGTAAACCTTGATTACAACAAACAACATATTATATTTGTTCTTTTTATGTCTTCAATGTTTAATCACCTACTAAATACAATGTACAAAAATGTTGTATTTGTTGCAATGTTACAGATCTGACAATGATGATCTAAAAACAGACTCTGTGATACTTAACATTAATCAGACTTTCATTTTTAGTGCTGTAATTATGTCAAACTGTAATGTTGTAATTATGTCAAACTGGCTTTTATACAAACAACACCAAGAGATTGTTTTGGGCATCTTAGATGTTAAGTTTCAGCAGAGTAGTTAGTATTAGACCACTCATCCTACTAAAAATAAGAGCTGCATAAAAGGAAGGCAACATGCTAGAGAGAAAGCAAACACATTGACATGACCTAGGCTTTCTTTACATATCACCTCTTCAGAACACCTGCAATTCACAGTTTCGATGTAGAAAACCTAGGAGTTGAATATGGTGGTGCAGGTCTAAAATCCCAGCATGTTGGGAGGGTGAGGCAGAGAGACTGCAAATTTTGAGCCCAGTCTGGGTGATTAAAAACTTCCTGAGATGCTATCTCAGAAGTAAAAAATTAAAATTGGAATATTAACAATAACAAAAGGTCTGGGGATGTAGCTGAGTGCCAAGGTCCTCCCTTCAACCCCAGTACGGGAACAAAAGATGTAGCGGAGACAAAAATTGGAATTGAGCACCGCCAGGGCAATGGAAATCTGACAGGTCAGAATGCTAGAAGAAACCCCTGGGAAAGTGAGATGAACTTTTGTTACCTTTTGTCACCTCAGCTGTCTTATTTTGGTTCAAGTCTCTGACTTGTTATTTAATACCTTATTTAATATTAAAAGTTCTAGAATGATTGAAAGGGGATTTTTCTTTGCCAATAGATTTGAATTTATGATGAGCAAATGAGGTAATGAGAAAATATTATACATATTATTATGAGCTATAATAGTGTATATATATATATATAATGAGATAAAATATTATTATTGTGAAATATTATCTCATAATAATGAGAAAATTCACAGTAGTTGCTCACGTAGCTAGACATAGGCATTGAAGGTTGATCAAACAATTACACATTAACTGTTCTTTACAACCATCGTTAATTTCCTATCACCTTGTTTTTAAATTCTGTACCGTTTTTATTGTTTTCATGCTGTTTTATGTATTTGTTTTTTTCTTTTCTATTTAAAATAAAAAAATTATATGTATACACAAGGATAACTGGGATAGGTGTATTGCTGTTGTCTGTGGTTTATAGAAAGGAACAGTGAATGCTTACTTTTTTTTCTCTTGACCAATTTTCTATGCTTGTATCTGGTAATCAAAATGACTGATTTGAAGACAACAGTATGTAATATGAGAACCAATATTGAATTTCTACTCTCTTATATGGTGAAGCTCTACATCATTTCCAATTTTTAAAAATTATTTGTTATTGTCTTTGTTTGATCAATCTTGCGTTCTTACATCTGGTGGACTCAGCAAGTTCACTGACGACAGCAGTATGTAGTGTAGCAACGATTGTTAATTCCCATAATTTTGTTTTGGAGTCATGTATCATTTTTGTTTTTGTCTTCACTGTCCTTGTTTTGTTAGTTTTTTTCTCTTTAAAATAAAAAAGGAGAAAATTATTTACAAAGTATAGTTTTTAAAACAGATACGAAGAAAATCTAAACTCTCATATAGCTATTAATTAAAAATCTGTCAAAGACCAGATGCATATGGAATTTATTCCAAATATCTAAAGAAGGGGTAACACTAACCATGTGCAATTATTTTAGAAAATAGAAAAGTAAACTGTCCTACTTTTTCTAAGAAGGTAGCTTAACTCTGATAGCAAAATTAGAGAAAGGTAATATAGAAAAAGAAAAAATAATCTAAGGAGATTTTAAAATGCAAACAAAATAATATCAAATAAACTCCAGTGATGGAAAAAAAGGATGAAAAGAGCATAACCAAAATATGTTTAGCCTGAGATGGCGATGTTAGATTAACCTTTGAAAATCAATCACTATAATTTATAATGATAGAATATAAGAAAAAAACTGTGTAGTTAAATGAATAGTTGTTTTAAAAAAGTCTGATAAAATTCCATATCTTTTAAAAATAAAAATCTCTTAGCAAGATAGGAATAGAAGAGCACTGTACTTCTGAAATCTGAGATAGATACTCTCAGGAAAAACAAAACTTTCAGGAATCATCACTCTTAGTTGGAGAATATTAAAATTTGAGATCAGAAAGTAGACAAAATATTCACTATCACCATTCCCATATGACTTTATTAGATTTAGCCAATGCAATAAGGAATACTTACTAAAATGACATTATCAGAGATCTTGACCCAGGGTTTTTACAAGATCACATCTTTCTTCACTGCAACTCATGTACAGAATATACATAGCAACATTATGGCATCAAATGAGAAGCAATGTAAATAAATTTAAATAGTGATGTTTCTAAATTATAGTATTTCCATTCATTGAAATATTATAAAGCTATGAAAATGAATGAACTAATGCTAAATACAACAAAATAGATACATCTCACAAGTACATTAAGCAAAAGAAGCTAATGACAAAAGAATGCATGTAAGATTTTTTTCATTTATAGAAAATTCAAGACAGGGGTAAAATTTTTCTATAATGAACAAATCAGGCTGATGGCCCCATTTGCTGAGATTAATGATGGAGACTGTATACAAGAAATGCTTTTGGAATTTTGGCATGTTCTGTATCTTGTTTTCAATAATTACATGTTTCAATATGAAAAAGATGCCAAACTGCATACAATGTGCTTGATTTTTTCAGTTTTATATTTGTATATTATTCTTCAATAAAAATTATTTATATTTATATGGCTACTTCCACCCCTGATGAACTGTGGAATTTTCCCTTTTGGAATTGCTTTCCTGGCCTGCTGACCAGCACAAGAGAAAACCAGTTCAATTAATTTAGTCACATTTCCTGTTTGACCCCATGACATATTTTCCAGCTTGATCCCAAGGTTGACTCATGAGCTTTAGCATCTGATGAGTTTTGCATATTTGTATAAAACGTTATTTTTAACATGTGATGATTTTCTTTTATTTGGTACACATGTAAGAACATGCTTCAGATTCCTAAGGTGATACTGTTCAGAAGTCTCAATGACTCTTTGAATCACACTGAAATTATTAAAAGCATATCAACTTTGGAAGTGGTTATTTATCCTATATGTTTTCATTCTCAGTGTAATCTCTTTTTGGAGCATCTTTAGGCCATGAAGATGCACAGGGAAGTCGTTTTAGATCTGTACTCTGGAGATAGGAGAAGAATTTCCAGGAGGATGGGGCAAAAATAAAAATTTTATTTGTAGCAACAAAGCATATAAACTAAATACCATCTCCCAATCCACATCCAGACATTTGTTACTTAAAACATACCCTTTAATTTTACACTTTCTTAGCACATAATATGTATTTCTTTTTTTTTTTTTTTTCAATCTTTTTGAGACAGGGTCTTGCTACGCAGTTCAGGCTGGCCTTGAGCTCATTTTGTAGCCCAGGCAGGTCCCGAACTCACAATGATCCTCCTGCCTCAGCCTCCCTAGTGCTGGGATTACAGGTGTGCACCACCATTCCCGGCTATAATATATATTTCTTACATTAATTTAAAATTAGAAAGGTAAAAACATTTTCTGTTATTCTGTGATTATTTTGTAACAATGACATTAGAAGTCTGTTTGTAACATTTGTTTTAATATTTATTTCGTTGATACTATATGGAAAGGCATCTAGTTCCTGACAAATATTTTAATACTGATTAATGTGGAATGGCATGTGCATTGAAGAAACCTTTTTATTTGCTTTTAAAGAATTTTGGAATTTATTTCCAAAATGAGCTTTCATGTTACATTACTTTTTGTCCTGACTATGCAAAATTCATGAGATTTAAGTAAAAAAGAAGAAGAGAGAGCGGGAGGGGGAAAGGAGGAGGGGGAGGAGGAGAAGGAAAGAAAAAGAAAAAAAAACTATATTTTTAGTCCCTCAAAAAACATTTTAAAAACTTTAGTTGAATAAAAATAATATAGGGAGGTTGTTAAAATGCAGATTCTAAATCACACACAGAGAAATCATTATTTATTAAATCTGGGATGAGCACCAGGAATCAGCTTCTCTACTGGACATCTCAGTTGATTTAATGCAAATAGCCCTTGGGCTGCATTTTAAGAATTGTTGCATTTGATTTTTCAAAATTGTAGCACCTGTTCCTTATACTGAGTTGTTAAAAAAATTCAGTTCTATAATAAACTGTAATCTTCAGCAGTAAAATTGTCACAACTGAAATGTAGGTCTCCTTCTTCCGTATTTCAGTGTAGTCTTTTCAGTTCTAAAAAAGTATTTATGATCCAAGTGCTTCAGAATCTCTAAGTTCTCCTTTTATGGCAGATGCAGAAGATAGTAACTTTGAACTGAGGGATTTCGAACACATTTTAAGTGACCAACATTAAAAACTATTCAACCAGATTACAGTAGTAGTTGGGGAAGTGTGTAATCTATGTTTCCAGAGCAAGCAGGGGAAAAGAATATTAACAATAAAGTGACATACAATTTCCCACCTCTAGGCTGGCAAAAATCATGAACTTCAAGAATTCCCGGTTCTGGCAAAATTGTGAAGGCTATAGAACTAAAAGCTAGCGAAGAGAGTCATTACTCATACCTGTGCTGTTGGACTATTCTTGGAAAGATTTGGGTAGAAATACACTGAGGCTTACCCAAAATAAAAATGCACAAACTTTGACAGTATGTGCTCATGTGACCATATGCACAAAGACAAAAGTTTGTATTATTGCTTAGACCAGACTTGTTTTTCAAATATCACTTTCCATAAGCAAAACAACAGCAATCAAAAACACATTTTTATCAGTAAGAGAATAGCCACATAAGTTATAGACTTAAAGGTTATCTTTTAAGTCTGTTAAAAGGCAGATATAATGACCTAGATGAAATTCTGTTACCTGTTTTAAGTGAAAGAAATAAAATGAAATTGCAGAGTAATTTGCATAATGTATCTTCATTTTTGATGAAACAGAAAAATTGCACTGTATATTTATCTGAGATTTGACACTGTAGTCCACAATATGGTAGATGGAAGGAACATATGGGTAATTAAATTTACATTAATTAAAACTAAATAAATATTCATGAATCATAGCATCACTTTGTATGCCATAAATATATGCAACTAAAATTTGTCAATTGAAAATTTAAAACATTAAAAACTGAGTAAATAAATAAATACCTTAGCCCTTTAATATCATTAATAACATTTTCAGTGCTCCATAGTCATAAGCAGCTTATGGAAGATAGTACATTTCTACAGCCACAGAAATTTCTGTTCGACAGAGATGGTCTAGAAAATCTTTGGAGTGCATAGTACGCTCATGAAGTTAAAACGAGCTGAAGGGAAGGAGAGATTGGCTAGCATTTCATTGTAAGCCTTACATAACTGACTCATTGAAAGTATATGTGCGATTATTTATAATTTTACATCCAGTCAACTAAAAGTGAAATAAAGTATCTTGTCTGCATTATTTATTTGGGATTTGTTTTCCAAAACCTCTGCACTTCTCATTAAAATAATTTCTCCTCTTGTAATTGTTTGGCTATTCATCTAATGTCTGTACTAGGTTTGAACTTTTCATCTTTGAGAAGCACAAAATATATGCCAGAGCACGAACATTCACAGCAGTTGGAGGACAAGAAAATATGTAATTAAATTACAATCTTTCCTTTCACATTTGACTTTCATCTTTCTCTGCCTTGCATACAGCCAAGGACAGGGTTTTACAGATTAAAGTCACATAATTTTTTTTTTTCAGAATTTTACCACTGCTCTTTAGTTTAAAAAGGATAAGTGGACTCATGTGTCTGGCTTGCCTCTTTCTACCAAAATATATTAAATGAAAACCTTGAAGTCTCTCTTCCTTGGTCTCTTGTTCTTACTCTTTTTTAAAATTATCTTTCTACCTAAGCAGTGAAGTAATTGTGAACTGGGGTAGTCCCTGTCAGTGTACATAAATAAATAGAAAAGCTGGAAGAACGCGTTCAGAAAATGGCTCTGGCTCTGCTACTCTCTGCTCTTGCCCCCCTGACCACAGGATTCCCAAGGCTCTCCATGCCCTCTTCTCGGATTGGAGGATTCTATCTGTGAAGATTTCATTACCCTGAAACACTATGAAGTGAATTTGAGAATGGAAAGCGAGGTGAAAGCTGAATTTTAGTCACATCTTTATTCAGTTCATTGATGACTAATAAAGTGTGCTTCACCATGAGCAAAAGGGTATATATATTGAGGCAGGGACACATGTTAAACCAACCTACAGTTCCTATACAGGGTCAGGCTTCTTTTGAGGGGTAATTAAAAACCAAAGGATAATGAGTTTATTGCATTTGGGTGAAAAACAGCCAACACACTTGTTTCCAAGCTAGCCATGAGGAAAACAAACTTCATTCTGCAATTGACATAATGTGGTTTTTAATGGAAAAACAAACTAATAAGTTTCATACTTTCCAATTGTATGCATTTTCTTGCTTTATTTAATTTAAACATGGACAAAAGTAAAAGTAGTTATTTTGGGTTCACTGGTGTAAATATTGAGCTTGGAGGCATTCGTTGATTATGTGTCTCTCTAAAGTTAAAGGTACAAAATGTGATCCCAGCTCCCAGGAAGGGGAAGCTGCCTCCACAGACAACAGACAGAACCAGGAGCACAGGCCCCAGGAGGAACTCATGGCTGTTGTACTCGAGGTGGCTTCTTCTATGTGGCAGACAACAGCCGGAGTGAACTCAGTGTTGGATCCGCCATACTGCTAGAGTGCTTAATCAGGCACCATTTCAGGAAGGGGTTGATACCTTAAATCAGGGACCCAGAACAACTAAATAACCACTTCTTAGAACCCCTTAGAAGTTTAAGCTCAGGCTGGAAAGGATATGGGCTATCCAACTTTGAATTATTATTTTACAATTTACATTTGTATGATTATTTATACAGTTTCAAATCCAACTAACTAAAAGTGAAATGAGATATCTTGTTCGCATTATTTTTGGGGGTATGTTTCCCAAAACTTTTGTACTTCTCATTAAAACAATTTCTCCTATGCTTTCAATCAATTATTTGGCAATTCATCCAAAGTCTACACTACAATTGAATTTTCCATCTTTGAGAAGTCACAGGACGTAACATATGACAAGTAACATTCAGAACATTTGGAGGATAAGAAACCGTGTAATTAAATTCTAATCTTGCCAGGGGTGGTGGCACATACCTATAATCCCAGCACTCAGGAGGCTGAGGCAGGAGGATTGCCAAAAGTTCAAGGCCTGCGTGGGCTATGTAGTGAGTTCAAGGCTACCCTAAACTACATAGTGAGACCCTGCTTCTAAAAGACAAAATATCTAATTTTTCCATTCAGATTTGACTTGTTTTTCTCTGCCTTGCATATAGGGAGAAGCCAGGCTAGTCTAAAAATAAAACAAAGAATCAATGAGTCAAAGAGCTGGTTCTGTGAAAGAATAAATAAAATAGACCAATCAATAGCTAATCTTACAAAAAAGGAAAGAAAAAATCTAAATCAAATCAATTAGAAATAAAAAGGAGAAATCATAATGGACATCACTGAAATCCAGATTAGTAGTGACTGCTTTGAAAACCTGTACTTTAATATACTGGAGTATGCAGAAGAGGCAGATGGGTTCCTAGATGCATATGAATTACTAAAACTAACCCGAGATGATATAAAAACCCTGAACAATCTGATAGGCAATAAAATTGAAGAAATAGTAATTTATAAAAACCTAACAACTACGAGAAGCACAGGTCCTATGGATTCATTGCTAAATTCCACAAGAACTTGAAAGGTCTAACACTAATATTTCTTAAGCTCTTTAATGAAATTGAAAGGGAAGGAGTACACTCAAAGTCATTCCTGGAAGCTAACATTACCCTGATTCCAAAACCAAAGATACAACCAAAAAAGAGCGCTATAGGCTAATCTCCAAAAGTCCTCAGCAAGATCGTGGGAAATGGAATGCATACAATAAACCTGAAAAGGTCATTTATCATGATCAAGTTAGATTCATCACAGGGATGCAGGCATGGTTCAACCTGTACAAGTCAATAAATGTAAAACATGAAGAAAAGCAAGGACAAGATTCACATGATCCTTTAATCAGAAAAAAGCCCTTCAAGACATCCAACATCCCTGCATGATAAAAACCCTGAGGAAGGTGGGTATGACAGGACTTACCCTGAATCTGATAAAAGTCATTTATAACAAACCAATGGCCAACATCTTATTAAATGGGGCAAGGATGAAAGCTTTCCCTTTAAAATCAGGAACAAGACGAGGATATCTGCTTTCACCACTCCTGTTCAATATAGTTCAAAAAGAATTAGCCAAAGCAATCAGGCAAAAGAAGGAAATAAAAGGGATATATATATGCATAAGAAAGGAAGAGATCAAATTATAATTATTTGTAGGTGACATGATCTTCTATATACAAGATCAAAAATCTCTACCCAAACTAACCTGGGATTAATAACCAAACTCAGAATTTTTATAGGTTACAAAGTCAACAAACAAAAATTAATAGTATTCATGTACACCAATAATTGACTCAAAGAGAAAGAAATTAGAAAATAATACCATTTACAATAGCGTTATGAAAAATGAAATACACATTAACCTAATGAAGGAAGTGAAAGGTCTTTGCAACAAAACTATAATGTTCTGAAAAAGGAGCTGAAAGAAGATATCAGAAAATATTCCTGTATAGGCAGGATCAATAGCATCAAAATGACCATACTTCTGAAACTGAGACACAGATGTAACACAATCCCAATAAAAATAACAATTAACATTCCTCACAAAAATTGTGAAAACAACACTACAACTCAGATGAAACCCAAAAAGGCTTAGAATAGCAAAAGCATCCCGGACAACAAGGGCAAATCGAGAGACATCACAATTCTGGACTTCAATCTATACTACAATGAATCTATATCTCTTGATTCCAAAGAATGAATAGTCTGGGGCCTGGGGAATGTAGCTCAGTGGTGCCTTCCTAGCATATGCAAAATGCTAGACTTGATCCCCAGCCAAAAAGAGTAATATATTCTTCATCAACTATTCAGGATACATAAGCATGTTGACTTGGGTGGCTTAGTTATTTTCTCATCTCACAGACACAAGGCCCAGGAGTTACAATTGAAAGGAGGAAATGTTTATTTTGATTTACAGTTTGTAGAGGTTCAGTCCATAGCTGGCTGGCTCCAAGGCAGAGCAGCATGGCAGAGAGGCATGGTGGGAGAGAGCCATGTCAGGGCAGGCCTGAAGCAGAGGAGGATCAAGGGAGCAAGGAGATTGATGGACCCTTCCAGGCCACACCCCCATTGACCAACCTTCCTCCAACCAGGGTTCACCTCCAAAATCCTATTTAGTTATAAATTCATCAGTGGACCAATCCACTGATGTTTATCATGCCCCAACAATCCAATCAGCTCCTCAAATCCCCACCTATGAATACATGAGGCTTGAGGGGGTGACCTAGGTATAAACTATAACAGCAGCTAAAATTGGGCCACTACTGCAACCTGGTGGCAATGAATGAAAATTTAAGGTTTAGTTTCTGAAAGATGAATTCACATACATATTGTGAAGTGCCAGCTAGTGAGGCTCTACTATAAACAATTCTACCCACATAAAAGCTATGTGGAGGACAAGTCTGCAGATTTACTGTCTGGTGTAGGATCTTTTCTGCATAGTGATGCTGTTTCATCTCTGCCCTGTTGTCCCAGTGCTACTAATTTGTTCTTTGTTCCATAACACTAAATCTGCAGTTTTCAAAAGGTTTTAGTAAAATTATCAAAAAAATCAAGGATGGGAAATGAAAAGAACAGTATTATCTTCTTGTCTCACTGGATAAATTACTATAATCATTATTATTATTGTTCCTGTTTAGGTCTAGAATGTCTCTCACAAGCCTCCTGTGTCCAGAGGCGGGCTTTAGGAAGATGACTGGATCACTGGGGTACTGGAGCTCACTCACTGTTCGGTTTTCTGCTTCGACCTGTCACGCATGGGACACCTTTTCCTCTTCTGCCTACGCCACTCCACCATGCTGTTTTTGCCTTGGAGCCAAGTGACCATGGGCTGAGACCACGAGGCAAAATAAATCTCTCCTCTTTTAAACTGTGGGCCTTGGGTTTTTTCCCAGCAATGAGAAAGTGACTAACAAGTGATTTTAGCTTAAAGACATTCTTGTACCTTGCTATAGTTTGTTTGCAACTGTGGAGCATCTAAGGTTATGTTTAATTTTTCTGTGTCTGTGTGTAACAATACCTACAAAATACTTAGCAGTTCAGTGTACTGTCTACATGCATTCTCCATAGGAGAAAAGGAACTGGATGCTTCTCATACCTGCCTAAACTACGTGACCAAGAATATTTCAATGGCAAAGAGAATAGCTAAGCTCTGTCAGTTCTTTAAATTCATATCTTTTAATCTATTATTAAAAATAGTAGTCTACTTGGACCTGGGTAAGTAAATATTTTAATTTTTTGTTAAAGGGAAGTTAATCATTCCCATTTGTCAGAGAGAAATCTGACAAGATTACATTAAATGCCGCCTTCAGGGTTCAGGAAACAAATAACAAAAGACTGTTCCCACCCAAGCACATTTACACTAAAATACTACCACAGAGCCTATTTCTGTTGAGCCATAGAAAGGTTATTTTGTTCTGTAGATGCATTCCCTAAGGAATAACTATGGGAAAAACTGAAACAAACCTTCTCCCACCATTGTATTTTGAAAATACACAGCAAGAGTAAACAAATGACAATCTTCCTCTTTAATATTCTTTTCAGTTGTTTACTCTGAGCTCTGTGGTTTCTGAGTAGATGACTACATTTGGACAGGTTTTTATAAGGGATGGTCCATATTTAAAGTAGGGATGCTCAAACGCTGAATCCCTGAGTCTTTCATCACAAGATTATGGTACATCCTGGTACCCAACCCTGAGACAGCTGAGAGCATCAGAATGAAACAACAACACCCACTGTGTCATTTCTGACATGTTTGGGTGCCAATAACAGCATCTTATATTAATGTCATCTAATGTTAAACTCAGCTAAGAATTCTGAGCTTATACATACATACACACACACCTCCAGGGGCACCTGCTGTAGTCAGACAGAGGTAAACGCATGAAGGAAGCGCTGGGCTCCACTTCGTTTTTTGTCTTGAAATTTTAAGCAAAAGTATGTTCACTTCAGGGGAATGAAAATCTAGAAACACACAGTTTTCCAACTGATTTCAAAAATACTGAAGTTTTTGTTTTTGTTTTCATTCTGGTCGTTGTGTGAATATACCATGTAACATACAGCCATCAATAGCACTGATACTTTTTAAATGGGCCATTAAATGTCCTAAATTGTTCACTGTGTATTCTCAGGTCACATCATAGATGGACGAGCCAAAATTTTCAAAATATTGAATATTCATAGGTCATAGAGTGAGCAGCCAATACTGTAGCACCCCATATAATGTACAACCAATATAAATAAGCACATTCAAATATTATTCCTGAATGTGCTGAAAAGTAGAAATTAATTACAAGCTATACCAAAGTAATAATGATCAGTCCAAAAATGTATTAGGCAACCTTTTATGCAGTTTTACATAACAGATGCTATATAGAGCTGAAATACACTAACAAACAGGAAACATTTTCTAACCCAAGATACTTGTCGTGTATTTTCAGGAACCAACTAAATGGAGAACACGCTTTAATATCTGACCACCAAATACTGTGAATATTTTCTTTACTGCCAATAAAATCAAGCCTCCATTTCTAAAAATGAAAAAAACCTTCCTAATTTGGTGTAATCCTAGCTGTTGATTCTTGATGTTATTTCTTATACAATTAGGATTCTGAACAGAAGGTCCTTGCCTGTGCCTACAACACCAAATGTTTTACCTATTTTATCTTCTAGCAGATTAAGTGTTTGGATCTTTGAGTCCTTCTATTTTTAGTTTAGTACATGGTAGGAGATACAGATCTATCCATGTTTTCTGGATGCAGAGAGCCAGTTTTCCTGCCACCGTTTACCCACCGTGATTATATTCATTATGTATCACAAGCAGATACTAATAAAAAACTTACCTAGTCTTAAAAACTATCAGTGCCTCAGAAAATTATAGTAAGAAGCACATTAAAACAGAATTATCCTGAGTACATTAAAGTTTACGAAGACATGCATTCCTGTGTTTCCTTAGTTTGGATTTTGAAAGCTTGGCTGTTAGAGTCGAAGGATGCCCATCAGTGCAGAGATCACTACGGCTACAATATATATTCAGGTATTTTACTGTCAACTCATGTTGAACTACAACGGTGTTGCAACAGCTCCTGCGTGTGACCTCACATTTCTCCTCTCTGAACAACGAGTAAGAATCCTGAAGCCTTGCAGTCAGAGGTGCTTGTCTCTGTTCTGGTGGTATCCAGGTTATTGTCTCATTGTCTCATTCTCTCCTACTACACTGACTCCTACTCTTTGTGCTGCAATGTTTACATCTTACTTTTGTTTTATTTCTAAAATATTCTGTGTGATTTTTCTAAGTACCTCTTCTAAGACCTTCTTCATCCATTAATTTTAATGAAAGATTTGCTCTTTGAAAAACTGCCAGCTGCCTCAGTTGCTAACTACAGCGACACTATCGCCCACACCTAATCTGTGCACCGGTCTTTTCCCCGTGTAACTCCATTGTGTTTCCCGGCTCGCTGCTCTGCACCGCTCTGTGGCAGCTGGGCAAGGGCGTTTACTTAAATATCTGTTTTAGCAACAAACAATGTATTTCCTGGGTGAACTAGATTGAGAAAATGAATTTGGCCGGAATGAGCAGAAAAATAACGCCTCACACAGCAAAGAGAAATCCATCTGGAAAACACATTGAGAGAATACACTTCAATTAAGATTTCAAGACAAAAAAATAAAGAGGAGCCCAGCACTTCCTTAGTGTGTCTACCTTTGTCTGACTACAGCGGGTGCACCTGGAGGCAAGCTTGGAAAACACAGCAGAAACTTACTTGGGCATTTTTTTGTCCTTGCAGTTGCTTTTATACTAGGTAGCTTGGTTATATTTGCAAAACAGAAATCTAGACGGTGAGTAGAAAGAAAGCTTAGTGTGCGGTAAGTGAGGTGAGCTCTCCCACAGCAGTGCGCACAGAAGGCTGACTGGTTGAAAGAGTCCCTGGCACCTGGCTAACATCTCTAAGGGCTTTTTAGACCAACAATCTCAATGCAGACACCACTGTCTTTCTATCAAACTCCCACCCTCCCTCCCTGCTTTTGTTTTGGGGCAGAGCACTCCTCACACAAGGAAGAAAATGCTGAACAGTCATTTCCCAGTTGTGCTGCAGGCCAGACACAGGCAGTTAATGGGAAGCAGAAAGGAAGTTACTGGGCCTTCTGAGAAGGATTGTCCCTCGGCAGAGACAGGCAAAAAAACGTCTCCCCTTCTGCTTTGGAGATTGTCATAGGAGGACATGATACCTGAGCTGCTGCAGAAACACTGACCAACATCTGTGAACAAAACCAACTCTGGAGCCAACTCTGGGAGTTTTTACCTCTGCATTTATTGTTTGGTGAGGAAAAATAGACCCCTTGACTTGAAGTCATTTTTAGTTGGTATTTTGCTTCTGGCAATCACATGAAACCCACCTGAACAACACTGCACAGGCACTTGTCAGGTGATTCCTTTTGATCCTTATAATTGTCCTGCTAAGAGTTTTACACCTCCCTCTACTGTTAAAACCCAACAAACTGAGGCTCAGAAAAGCATTAATCTGATGTCTCAAAGTCTTAAATACGGAAGACACAATTTGCACCCTGCCTCTGTGCCTGAGACACCCGGGTATCTTCAAACCCCTTTCACTTCCTGTTATTACCTAAGCTCTGCCTCTCTGTACAGTGACTGTATCCCACTGAAAAACTGAAACACTAAAGAGAGGGTAGGCAATTATGATTTTTTTCTTAAAAGCACAAAAAGAAACGTGGGAAGCACGAGAAATAAAGATCAATGATAAAGAAAAAGTTTTCTTGCATGATTTGAAAAGAAATGAGAATAATGTCAGGGTCTTGGTCACGTATATCCACAGCTGTAACTAAATATAGGGTCATGAATAGATAGGCTTTTTACATGTGCTTTTTGGAAACCACATGACGGCGAGAGTTGCACCTTCATTAGCGCTCTCTCCTGGTCCTCAACCCCTTCAGTTACTCACAAACCCAACAACTTCACTGAAATGACTTTAAAATTAGCCTCTAGCAAACAATGAATGTTTGCAAGCCCTCCATATAAAACAGGACAGAACGAAAGGAGAAAGGCAGAGAATGTAACTTTTCTCTTTTAAATACTACTTGATTTTTTTTAAGGGTTTTTACTTTTTAGCAAGTTTTATGAGGCCCTGGACATGTGGAACCAGGTTATATATGTGTTTAATGGTAACCCCTTTTCTGGATGTAACCTTGAAAGATACAAAATTCCCCTGTATCTTTCTCTTCTCATCTCACAGATGAGAGGACCACTGTCATTTAGCTTTAATTTTGGGCCTCTTCTATCTGCACCAGCCATATCCTTATGCTTAAGATTCACTCTTGGCAACATTTTTCTTTCTGCTTTTTAATCCTTGAACTTTGTTTGTAATTTCTTGGCAAATTAGTCTGAACGAATGTTTTTCTGGTCATTCAAAATTAACTTATTAGATCATGCAAATATGTAGAGTAATATATTTGCAAGGCTTTAACCCAGAGAAATAGCTTCCTTATTATGGAAATTTCAGTCACAGTCAGAGGCTTCCATTAAAAGAATCAAAATAATGCCACGTGGGCATGTGCCTCTACACCAGCCAGCCACTGAGCTTGGCAGTGTCTCTGGACACTCTAGAACAAAAAACCAAAAAGTAAACAGAAAAATATTTTACTATTGTGCCTTATTTAATAGGTAATTAACTTTTGGAAAACATTAGCCCCCAAAAGAATGTATATAATGTCAGAAAAGACTAGGCCAACTACTGATTTTTTTCCCTACATTCACATTAACATTCAAAGCAACCAGAACGAGAAAAACAAATAAATGCATCCTGTCTTCATTATTTCTAGCCCAAACCACTAATATCTTTACTGGAATAACTGAGACTATTAATTGTTTTCTCAGCCTCTACTCTCACTGGAAAACATCTCTCTTGTCACTAAGGTCTCAGAATAGCATCCTGAGTGATCCTTCTAAAAACTAAATTAAGTCAAGTCACGTTTCTGCTCAAAACCTCCGAATGCCTTCTCTGCTTACTTACAATAGAAGCCAAATTGGGGCAAGATTTCAAGGCCTTTCTTCTCTCACCTGATTCTCCCTTCTTCCATATATACTAATCTCTCATGCCCCTCTGGCCTCACTAGCTTCATTCTGGGCCTATAAAGCCAATGTGTGCACTCCCACTTTGAACCCCCGCTCATCTCCTCTGCTCAAGGGATACCTTAGTCACTTTCCTTAGTCACTTTTCCACTGGGACACAATACCCAAAGCCTACAACGCAAGAGTAAGACGTTTCTTTCAGCCCACGGTTTCAGTGTGTCCAGTCTATGGTCTGTCAGTTCCAGGGCAGAACTGTCATGGCGGAAGGGCATGGTGGCATGACAGGGCAGAAGAGCATGGCAAGTGGTTTGGTGGAAGAAAGCTGCTGGCACCGGGGCAGCCAAGAAACAGAGAAGAGAGGAACCATAGGAAGAATGTACCCTTTCAAGTCACATCCCTGGTGACCCAACCAGGCCCCACTGCTAAATGTGAGGTTGGAGGAACAATTTATATCTAAATCATAACAAATGCAGTCTTCTCAGTAAGGGTTGACACACTTTGTTCAAAATTGCAATAAATAAGTAAATAAAGACATAAATATTGCAAACACTCCATTGAACAAACACGTCTCCCCCAAACTCTCCATAGGTAAATATACATTTTATTTGTTTGCTCTTTTGTTTATCATTTCATATCTTTCTTTTGCGTTCCCCCATGTTTTTCATTAGATGGAAGGTCTACAAGGGCAGGAAATTTTGTCCGTTATTTATTTGTTACTGCTGTTTCTACAGTCCCTGGCACTTGTTAGACATTTAATGGATACAGATAAAATGAATAATTTTCCTGCCTCCCTCTTCAGCTAGTACTATTAGTGGAAAATCTACAAAGTTATCTGTTCCTCAATAATAAGGAAAGAAGCAATTTATTGAAAGAAGATTTCAATGCTAAAGAAAAAAACAGGCTCTGAAAGGGATTAGGGATCAAAGAAGTGTGGCAGTAGCACACCCTGGCAGCCTGGTACCATCCTTGCCCCTAGGTCCTGCATGGCTCTCTGCACTCTGTTCACCACCATGAAAATCTCTAAGTGTCCGCACTTTTGCACATTTTCTCTAGTTCTGTGTACCAGTTGGACAGACAGACCTTTCTAGATCATGTGCCCAAAGTACAGCTGTAAAGGACCAATAGATATATCACTCCTGTCAGTTGCCAGGTGAAATGCTGGATTCTGTACACCACCAAAATGTATACAGTAAGTGATTTCCTGATACATGGATGCATCTGGATTGTGATCCAAAACACAAATAACCCCCAAAATACAAAAGCCCCACTGAAGCCCAAAAAAGTGACTATTTTGCTTCATTGTAACTCTTTTCTTTTGCTTTTTAATTTTTCCAGTGACATGAATAAGTAGATTCACCTATATAATGACTTTGTCTAGAAGTAATTAAAACTACATCATATTAAGGTATTAAAAATTGTATCAGAATTCTGCAGACTGTGAGTTATAATCTATCAGAGCTTATTAGAATGAAATATGAGGGAATTGAGAGATCTGTCTGATTTTTTCAGAGTGAACTTCTCTCTAAAGGATAATGTGATATCTTTTGTCTTGTGGTACATCCACATAATTAAATAAAGAGCAACAATAGGTTGCAGATGACAGATTCATTATTTATTCTCTTCCTCATAGAGAAATAGTCACACTAAGTATTAAACTAGATTTAAAATTTATTACACAAGTATTTCTATTTGGTGTGGGATTGCTCCAAAGATGAAAGCAACAAGTTTTCCCACCCTGCAGCCTCCTGTGCAGTGTGACTTTTCTGTTCCTCTCACACAATTTGTTTTATGCCTGAGCTGGCCCTGTCATCTACATGACTTTCAAGCCTCGTTCTTGAATCTGTGTAAGAAGTCTGGAATATTCAGCTGGAAAAGGAAAAGAAAGACCCTGGGAGATGAGTCCACATGAAAAACACAGGAAGCCCAGAGAACAGCAGAACCAGTGGCCGCACACTGGGAATAAGGTCACCTTGGATGGTCCTGCCCCAAAGCAGCCATGTGTGTCCAGTTGCATGATGGGAAATATTTGGGATCAAATGATTCTACTGTATTAAAAGTATTTTATTGTCTATATTATGCTTTATAGCAAACTTTACATTAGGCCTAAATCTCAAAAATATTTTAGGCAGTTATCTCAATGTAATTTGGATGCCAAAAATTAGATGCAGATTTAGCTAATATTATAATAAAGTAATACTTATTAGTTTATTTTTAATTTTTTATGTGGCTTAAGATATTTAATCTTTGATGCTTTGCTATATTTCTTCTCCCTTCTCATCCCTTCCCTTCTCCTTCCTTTCTTTTTCTTTGTTTCCTGTATTGTGATCAGAACATTTGATATGAAGTCTAACTCTTTGCTGTGTTTTTAAAGCAAATTTTTCATCCATCATTTCCAGGATGTTCCTGGTGCATCTACACTTTAAAAGATCCTTGTCAAAGCTGTTCTAGTGTGCTAAAGGGACAGTTTAATAACACTGTACACTTCAGTGAAGCAGCCTCCAAGGAATTGAAGTTTGGTCTTTGAAATAATTTTTTCCCTTTGTTAGATGATCTTATGATGAATAACAAAGAAATGACTGTTTTATATCTACTATCTCCTAGCTTTCAGATGGAATTTTCAATGTAATTCTTCTCCTTAAAAGAGCTAACATTCTATTCAAAGGAAAATATATCTAAACCAGAGATCAGTGATATAAACAAGAAAGTAACGGGATTCAGAGTCCCCCTCACCACACTATGAAAGTGCTGCTCAGCTTCCTCCTGTAGAAATGAAGTGATGCTGGTGCTTGTGTCACACATAATCTGTGTAAAGTATGAAGGGACATTACTGATGCAAAAAACTAATCATCAGTGTACCCTTCAATTAGATACCCTTAGCCATCGAGAAGCAAGTGTCTCCTTGGTCGTGTCTCTTAGACTCAGTATTCTACATCTCTTTGCTCACATCTGTGAAAAGTCGCATCTCTATTAATATCCTCAAGAGCCAAAATTCAAAACTTTATATATAAATTTTAGGAAAAAAACCCCAAATTATGCATGAAATAATTTGCTGTTGGGAGTGGAGAAAGGCTGTTGGAGCTGGTAGAAGCTGTAAGGAGCTGTTGGTTCTATTGGAGGAGCTCGTCACGCTGGCTTTCCTGATGAATTTGACTATTTTCATCCTCCCAGGAGCTCGGGACTTTGTTGGCACTGAGAATAGCTTCAGTTCACTTAGAGGGAGCTCTGGTTCTTACCTTGAGCATCATTTCCTGGTTCTGGAGGGGAAGATGGTGCACAGATCAGTCTTCTGAAGAAGTTTGCTGCATTGGCTTTCCTGATGGGAGCTCAGATGTTTTCACCATTGGAGGAGCTCAGGGCCTCACTGTTGCTGACGATCGCTGTGGTACATTGTGGAGGAGCTCTGATTGTTACTCTGAGCATTGCTTCCTGGCTCCAGTGCAGATCCCTCAGCCTGCTAGCACAGATCCTTCATCCCTCTGGCACAGACTTCCTAGATTTCATCACTGACCTTTGGGCCTTCGTAGTACAGATATGTGAACCAGGCCTGCATGAAATATTGTTATGGGCTCTGGGCCTCCAGTTGAACTCATAGGAAGCATTGTTATGAGCTCTAGGTCTTCGGCTGGACTCATGCAGGACATTTTCATGGGATCCAGGCCCTCACTGGATTCCTTAGTCTTAGTGTCTTAGTGTACGGACAGATTTCCTACACACTTTTGTATATCGTTCTCGGTGTGACTATTATAAATGATCATATAAAATATGTGTCCTGCATTATACTGTCTACCCTTGCAAAAATATTCTCCAAACCATAACAAAATTAGTTTTGTGATCTGTATTATTAAAGTAGTTGAATTATAAACTATGTAAATATAGATGATTCTTTTTAAGTGATTGTTCCTTCCCTTAAAGTTAAGTAATTAAAAAAATTTTAAATGAAGGAATTGCAACTTCTTGTGTTTATGTTGTTGTGGTTATACTGAGGTATCATGTACTAAATTTTGTGTATATCGAGATCAACAATTATACTGATAGCTCAATTAACAATGTGGTGTCTTGCTTATTTAATAAAGGGATTTTTATCTGTTAGTTAAAGCACTTATAACATTTAAACTTCATGTTTTTAAGAACATAAAATGATACTTTCTATTTCATGATTAGTTATCTAAATGATAATTTTTGTTTTATGTTAGGATATCAGATGAAGTTGGTGAAATCATCAGTTCTCAATTAAGTAAACATCTTAAAATATTTTAAAAACCTGACCTATCAGGGAAGAGGGGATAAGGATGTCTGTGTGTGTGTGTGTGTGTGTGTGTGTGTTTGTGAGAAAATGATCCAAATATATTATATGCAGGTATAAATCTTTCAAAATAAAATTCTATATTCTGTATAAATATTATACACTAAAAAAAGAAAAGAAAGGAAAAGAAACTGACTTATCAAAGTAATTATATTTCCCAGTACTTCTGGATAAAGTTGGTCAATGAAAAACTCATCTGAAAGGACGAACTGTAAGTTTACACAGTCATTTAATTATGTGCTCTTGAGCAATTGTTTTCAGTCTTTGGTGATATTTTCTTCTGTTATTAATGTTAGTTCTATAAATGGAGAAGCGTTTCCTCCCAGCGTCTATTTTGTTATAAATATGTTGTACTGAACAAAGGGCCATTGTTAATAGCCATTTGATTAAAAGGTTTTCATTCTTTTTATGCACTATTGTTTGCTGTGGGTAAGTTACCTTCTCTGATAACTGAATCTTGAGAGATTGGGAGGTGAAGGTGGGAGATATTTATTTTGTCTTATGTCTAAATTCAACAATAGTATGTCTCTGTTGTAATTTATTAGAGAAATTTAGTCTGACTAAAAGCAATCTAAGTCACAGGTTGATGAATAAACAGCTCTGGTAAGTTCACAGTGACAGAGATTTCTAGTGATGCACTATAATTTCAAAGAAAACATCTGTCTTTGAGGTTTTTCTGCAATTGGAAGCTGTTGAATCATATGTTATCATATGGTTGATATACTTTTGTCAATGATTAATATGTTTTGAAAGAAATAAATAAGAGTTGTAAGAAAACATACAATGAATGTATCATTTCAATGCAAATTTTTGAGGAAAAAATGAAAAGCTAAACAGTATATCTAGAAATGTAAGGCATTCATTGTCTAAAGAGCCATAGGTTGAAGCATTACCTTCTGAAATTTTTAACTATCACTTACCTTAAAAATTGACTTATAGACTAGTTCTGTGTATATGTGGATAAATATCATAAAATATGTATAGTACCTAAAATTTTAATATAATTTTAAATCATGGAAGAATAGCTTAAAACTTCTGAAATGTTATAGTCATAATAGAGTATGAAAAGTTAAAATGTTGAGTTACTAAGACTCTGTTCTCTTATTTTGTGTTTTTAAGATGTCTAAATAATGCCCTACCCATGTTATAGTCTACAAACAAAAATAAACCAAAATAACCATACTTTTAATTAAACTATGTATAAGAGCATCTGCACAACAATGTTATTCACTGTGTAAGGACAGGGAAAATATATTAATTAAAATGGGAGGAAAGTAACATACCTGTAATAATTTTAAACTACATTTCTAAAGTATCTTCATTTTAACAGAAATAATAATAAAGACATTTCACATTCCCTCAAGATGTGAAAATAATGATAATATTCAGATCAATACATGTTAACTGTTTGAGAAAGTTAGATTGCTTCTTGCTAATGAATGAAACTTTCCTGTTACATTCTTAAGGTTATTTAATTTATTGAGCTGTTTGAATGACTTTTCTTGCCCAAACTTCCTGCAACATTTCTGCTCCTTTAGTAAAGTTTAGCTCATGTCTACCTTGAGCCTACATCAATTCCTTTACCTTGTCAAAAAAAATCAATAGATTCTAATTTATTAAACCCTAATCCTGGGAGAAGTAGGTCTGAAAATGCCATTTCTATGCTGTGGTGATTTAAGGATATAACACAAAAATAAAACAACCCCACATTAGTTCTACAAAAACTGTGTGGGAACATGACTACGACATTAAGCCATGTAGCCCTGTTATCTATGAAAGTATTTCTAGAAAGACCACTATTTATACACAGAAGCCAGTACCTGTGGCCAAGATATACAAAGTATTCCTAATCATGGTGCTGTGCATGGTGCTAATCTAATCTCAAGACAGACTCTAGTTTTCAATTCACTTCCACAAATAATGGCTGAGCAAAAGCATTTAATATTTACAGTACAAAGGAACCCAGAACTCTGCCAAACATTCCGCTTTGATCAAAAGCTGAAATCTGTATTTAAATTGAAGTGAAACTTTTAATTTCATTTCTTCATCAGTATAATGAAGAGATTGACTTAGATGATATCTAAGGTTTTGAAACTATAGAATTGGCTTAGACATTGTGATGACCAATTATACTTTGCTTTCATCTATGTCTTCACTAACAGAGTGGAAACTAACAGAGAAATCACACACTGCATCTGATAGAAGGTACATCAGTTACTGAAAGGTAGGACATGCTGAGGGAGGCAGGCAGAACAGTAGTAGAGGGCAGGAAATAAAAGTGGGGGCTGTCTGGGCGAGGGTTTGCCCTTTGCATGTCACAGGTAGAACAGTTACTTGGGGGTTCAGTTATCTCACCTGCAAAATGGGGATAATAACTGTATTTACCTTGAAGGGATGTAAAGGTAAATGAAGCCCTTAGAAACTTCAGAACAGCACATACCAGATTATCGAAAAGGAGTGCCTTATTGGTATTCCAGACAAATGTACAGGGACAGATGTCAAACCCCAACTTTGATGTTCACAAATGGTTGTATAATTAATAGTAAAGATTTCACAGTTTTACATGTAGATTTATATACAAATAAATGTCTAGTGCTATAGCTTGTCAACAACAGTATCTGACATAAAACATGTAAGTTAGTAAGTAGTACAGCCAGGATTGTACTGGTACTTCAATACCCAAAACTTAGTAAAAACAGAAATTCAAACATTGGGAAAAATTAAAAAATATGTATTTATACATGTACAGAAGTCTTTGGCACTAGATTGTATATGCAATGTTTATCAATATAAGTGTTTGTAAAGTAAGCATTCCCAAGTACTTATAGCCTTTAAGAGCATGGCTAGCATATATACTCAATAAATGCTCGTGCTTATTGTTTTTAAATTGTCTTTCTACAGAATTGAATCAAATACCTACGGAGATGAAACTTTTATTCAAAAGCTTACTTCAATATATAATAAAATTATATTCAGTAATGTAATAAGATTTTGTTAAATAATAAAATTGAAGGAGAAATTGTTTTCTCATAACACAACTCTTGCAAATATGACAGAGTATCTTGAAGGATTACAGGAAAATTAATAGTCATAGCTTACTCAAATAGAGCTCATTAGAATGAAAAGCTATTCTCCTCCTGTTAAGCTCAGTTAATCAATTAAATCCCAACTAGCGCAGAAAAAGATTAAGTGACAAGTGCTTTTGCTGCTAAGATTCTCTGTACTTTTTGCAGAAATCACTCTCACCTAGAAAGGAATTCATTTTCACGTGGCAGAAAACTGAAGTTACATGTGCTCAAAATCATTATCCAACGACTCTGTGGTCTGTGAACTGATGTCCAGTGTAATGTAACCAGGGGTGTGTTTTAGGAGATTGTAGAGGCTATTGAAGGGGGGTCACAATTTATACATTCAGTTATAAAGAGTTTGAACAAAATTCTTTTATAGAAAGACACTATATGAATTCTATATAAAGGAACTGCAATATGATACTTACTGTTTGAAGATTTGTTTGTTTTTGTTTTTGTGGGCACTGGGAATCAAATTCAGGACCTCACACTGCCCAGACAGGCGCTGTGCCACGGAGCTAAATCCCCAGCCACGGAGCTGAATCCCCAGCGCAGTTTGAAGTCTTTGATAGCATTAGCACATACAGACACAGGTCCCTCCAAGGGATAACGAGCTAACTATTACCTCTAACAGTGTTCTAAATTTCATTTCTTTGCCTCTCCACGAATGTGGTTAGAAACAGCCATATATGTATTGAAAATTATGAACAATTTGTCGCTATACAAATTTTTCCTTTTCACATGCTAGGCATTTGGCCCAAGCAGATTGTAAGTGGCAGGACGGATTTTTGTTTTCAGCTAAGATAGCGTAATAGAGGCTGGATTTATTATCCCGCTTGAAACTACCCCAAAGGCCTAACAAAACAAAACAACAGATTTCAGACTTTGGACACCAGGCAGTGAAGAACAACGAGCCTCGAGAGAGGGGCAACAGACCGGAAGTGACCGCTATTGTCTTCACTCCCAGCACAGAAAGACTTTGGAGCCTCTTTGAGGTGGAGAGACACACGGAATTGGTTAAAGTCCTGCAGACACTTGTCCCAGAGAGAAAGGGGGGGAAATGCAGTAAATGAGAGCCCCAGAGATGCGCGGAGGTTCTTTCTTTACTCTGGGCTCCGGACTGATCAACACTCATAAGAAAGAAGCTATTCAAGCTTGTGGGTAACACCACCCTAAAACATCAAAGAGAAAATCCCTGAAAATCGCGTAAGTCCGCGAAATATTTGTATCCCCATCAGCCAGTGAGGCAAACCTCATAATTCACCAGAATCAGGTAATAGAAAGGGTATTTCCTTGATCATGGGACAAAATCAATGCTAATGTCTAACATGACCCTGCCTAATAAATCTTAAAAGCAAGCTTTCAGAGGTTCAAACTATTTATTAGTAATTGAATATCTAGGAATAATAAACATCCAGAGACCTACAAATTAAAGTTCACCATGTCTGACATCTAGTAAAAATTACTAGTTATGCAAACAAGTGGAAGTACTTCATAATATAAAGACAAATCAGCCAATAGGAACAGATCTACAAATAACCATGTAATGATGGTATGTTAAAATGATTATGCAAGAACATTAAAGCTGCTCTTCAAATTATGTCACACAGTTATAAAGTGTCCCAAATGTTTAAGAAGCTAGAGGGCAGATTGAGCATATTAAATCAGATACATGGAAGTTACAGAAGACTCAGATTAAAATTCTTGAGATGTCTGAGATGAGAAAGAAACGTAATGAGACTGACAGAAAACTAAGGCACTGCACAAGAAAAGACTAGCGGCCTGAGACCTAACAACAAATGAAGGCATCCAAAACTAAATGCAAAAGGGGGAAAAGAAGGCTGAAAACAAATTAACAGAGCATTGGAGATTTGTGAGATGTTTTCAAGCAAACATATATGTCAATGACGGGAGAGAGAAGACAGGATAGTAAAAAGCTGCAAAGAACATTGATCTTACATTTTCCAATTTTGATGAAAACTATAAATCAATAGATCTAAGAAAACCAATGTACCTCAAGTACAATATTCAAGAAGACAGAACAAGATACACTATAATTAAAGAGCTTTCAAAGGAAACGGAGTGAGATAAACACATGACGAACAGAGAAAAAGGGATATGAAAACAAACAACCTTTTGTGAAACATACTGTGAACTAGAAGATGGTAGAGAAACTTTACTGAAAAGAAAGAGAAATCCTGTCAACATAGACCTCTCTATCTATCAAATATATATTTTAAAAAGGAAGGAAAATTACTTCCTCAGGTATAAAAGCAGTGAGGTAATCACCAGCAGAAACGTGAAAGGAAGTCTGTCTTTCAAATAAAAAGAAAATGATGCCAGGTTTACATAATTTCAGACCCCAGAAAATGATAAGCATGTGGGCAAATAAAAAAGGTATTATTTTCTTACTTTTAACACATCTTCAAAAGGCATCTAAATTAGCAGAAGCAATGTCAGTTTATGGAGAGGTTCAAAACATATGGTGAATTAAGATAAAATATGCTGTTATAAGGGTTTCAGCCACATGAGAAATGGTATAACATTACTTGAAGGTAGGCTGTGATCAGTTAAAGATATATGATATAATCTCAAAAGCCACCACTAAAAAAGTGAAGCAGAAAATTCCACCTAGAGCTGATAAGCATGATGGGAGAAACAGTAATATTATCACAGATATAGCTATGTGCTGTGCGCTATGTGCTATGGCTATGTGCCTCATAGCCAAGTAATGGGTTTTCAAACATACGTAATTCCTACCATGTAACTCCTGAAGCTGAGGTACACCATGTCAAGGAACCGTAGCCCTGTCTAATTTAAAATATGCTCTCTTTTTAAGCAAACCCAGAAGTCCTTTGCCATCCTTGATCCTCCCTCAGGTGGAACCCTAAAGGAGTAATTGCTTTCACCCTTTTCTGTCTGTGATAGTCTGCCTGCTGCAGTCACACAACTGCCAACTTTGCTTCCCTACTTCACTAATAGCTCCAGCTCATTGAGCACTTGTACACGTCTCTTGAGCTTTTCAGATATAGTTTTTGCAGTACTTTTGGGCGGGGATGTCCAGTACTCAAACCAGCTTCCTGCTTCTCAACTGCTCTGCCAGAAACATCCACTCTTCCCAAGCCAGGCTCTGCAGGGCAAGACACAAATTTTCCCTTGCTTCTTTGGCCCACTGCAACCTGGTTTGGAAATTTCTTCATGTTTTTACTATGGCCTTTTAAAATTTCTATTTAAAAATTCATATAGAATGGTGACTTTTGGAGCCACGCTATGAACGGCTCTGCACAGCAGTGCGTGTGTCCAGCAATTTCTACCTATGTGCAAAGGGATATTACAGGGATAAGAAGGGCAGCAAGGCAGCCTGGTCTTATTGCCAAGCAGCATCTGTTCCCTAGTTAGTGGTAGCTTTGAATTTGTACTAACACGTACGAGAAAGTTAGTCATGTACTTCCCTCTCACTCTTACTACCAACAAACTTGTGGTGACACAGGGAAAAGTGATTGCCAAGTTATTGTCCCTCCATGTCTGTGGCCCTGGAGCTGTTTGTTATCACACACAGACAGGGATTTGGATGCATATGGAAAGTCCTCCAGGTACCATATTTACTGATTTGGCACTGAAAATCTCTTGAAGCTGCAGCTGCCTCCTGAGTCAACCTAGAAAAACTAAAATCTTTAAGATAATGGGCTATGTTTGAGTTCTAGCTCCACTGCAAACAATTCCATGGAAACATTCCTGATCATTACAGCTGGAAATAATCTCTTCCTACATTTTCCTGTAGTGATTATCTTACACTGACTCATGTCAGTCATTCACAGACTCTGCTGGTGTCCTCTCAGCGTCTAGAATCCCTGAGAGCAGTGGGACTTATTAACACCTCTGCATTACCCACGTGGCTTAGCAGGCATCAGATGATGCTAATACTCTCAATTTCACCATGATATGTGAGAAGATGACCCCAGACATAGCTCTAGGATGGTGGTGGTGAACCTTTGAGAGCTTTCAATGATACAAATGGCCCATTGCAGCATACCTGCTGTAGTTTCTCCAACATTGCTCTAGGGGCTTCATGAGTATGAACCCACTTAATCCTCAAGGATGGTCTAAGTCTTTTATTGTCTTCTCATTACATATACAAAGTCATCGGTGTCCCAAATATTTGTGAGATTTGTGGTAGGGCAGACCGAGGGACTGCACCTCTACCCATACCTGTGTCACTACAATCTGATGTCTCCCTCCCGTGACACCTCCCGACTCTGTTACTAAACTTACCTGCTCTCACTCTATTGATGAACAAACCTGCTGATTAGGCATTTGGTCACGGGAAAGTAGAGACAGAACTTGTCACTATTGAGATAACAGAGGCAAATGTCATTACTGAATATATCATCTACTGCTTTAGAAATACTTGAGGACATTTTATACAGAGTAGTCAATAATATTTTTATACAAATCTAGTAAAAATACACAAGTTTGGTCAAATTTTATAGCTAGCAGTGAGAGGAATTTGGGAGAAGGTACCTGAATGTTTTTAACGTTTTCAATCTGCAATAGACAGAATAATTTTTTTTCATAGAAATGGGAAGGCTGGGGTCATATTGTGTATCTGGAACTTCTTGCCCATGGCCTGTGTTTTAGAACTGCTGGGTTGCATTCTCTCTAAAGAGCCATGTGACAGCAGAATGATATGGCGAAGCAGACAAAGCTGTGTCCTGCTAAACTCACTTCTCTTTTACGAAGCCCTTTCCCCTTCTTTCAGGTCCCCTATCCCTCTGACTTCCCCTGTGCCTTAGTTCTCAGTTCTAAAAGGAAATTATGAATGCTGTCAGGAAAACTCGCCTATGTTAGACCTCTGTGAGAATTATCCCAAAGGCAGCAACTCAAAAAGTCTTTAGTGATAGAAATGAGTAAGAGTGTTATTCCAACTACTCTAGCTCCTGATTCAGGAAATTATTTTGATAGTAAATTTACCATTCAAAGGGCAAGTTGTGCTATTGAATCAGTCATGTGTGCCTCCTTCTCAGGTGGCTTTGCTTAGCACTACAAACATGGCAGAAAAACAAGTTGTCTGCCACGTGTGTGAGGAAACACATGATCCACATTCAACTCTGCACTAGCACAGAGTTGCCCAGAGGAGAGCAAGATGAATGGAAACTTTCAAGGGGGTTCTGTACTGAGTAGAGTACTATTGACCTTGCTGCTGACCTCACCGATTCCTTGCAGGATGTGTCAGCTGAGTGGGCTTTTGGCTTCCAGCTATGAAGAAATCACATCATCAATGAAGAAATCAATCATCAAATATATAATGGACTTCTGCAATTTGTAAGGCTCTAAGGAAAATTGTACAAGGTACACAGGTAATTTATTAAGCAATATTCCTGCTTTTAAATAGTATATGATAATTATCAAGTGGACAATGTGCATGATGCATGCTAGAGGAGTCAAAAGCAAAAGCAATCCCCATGGTAGATGTTGTCCAGAAAGTTTTTAAGTATCATTTCCTCTGTTGAGTAATACTGTAGGAAAATAACAGAATACTTTTACTTTTACGGGGTAGGCACGGTATTCAGCTTTTCACACATATTAATATGTAGAGTACTCTGGTAACCGAGTGGCAGGCACAGGATAAATCCTCAGTAGTATTTCTTACATTCACAATTATGTTAATCCCTCCATCCTCTTCCAAAAGGAACATGATACTCTCCATTACAGTTGAGTAAACTGAGGCACACTGAATTTGCTTAACTTGGATGAGATAGAAAATTTGGACATAAACACTGACTCAAGGTGGATCTGGGTGGTAAGTAAAGGTGGAAGTCAGAGGTGAGGCAGAGACCCAAGCCGTGAAGGGAGAGGATGAATAGAGATGGTCAAGTTCCCATGTTGTTCAGGAGACGTAGATGACTGGGGTGAGGAGTCACAGGAGGTATGGTTAGGAAATAATATACTGTAGAGCAAGTTACGGTTGGATTTGAATATATTTATGCCCCAAATGCTACTGGCTTTGACTAAGTTTGTGGCAAAGACATTACCAATAAAAAACTCAAAGAAAATGAACTGCCTCCACACATACAGGTGTGTTATTGGGGTGGGGCTATGACTGACAGCTGGATGCATAAGATATATATTTTCTGATTTGAGATAGTGAGCAAAATATATGCATGTAGTTCCTTTGTGTTCCAACATTTCTTGCAAAATGGAACAGGTACATTTTTCAAAATCCTTCATAATGCTGTGAAAGCAAATGACTAAAGCTGCAGACTACAAAACAATCTAAGAACCTGATTGATTTTAAAAACCAAAATCCCAGCTGACAATCCTGAATGAGGCAGTTGCAGGACTCAAGTTGGAATAAAGTTAGCCTAAGGATAAAAATGTCATAGGGTAACCGGTGTAATTTTAATTTAAATGATAATGAACATCCAGACTAGGTCTATATATAAAGCAGCTGGTGGATGTGTTTTCCTCCAGGATATAACCTAATGGTAACAGCTTGCAAAACAAAGCGGAAAATCATCTGGGCCTTGCTAGACCAAGGTAGATGGTGAGAGGACTCAAAAATCACAACCTCATCTTACTGCTGGAAACACAGCTGGTGAAGAATACAGTTGATGTTAAGCCCACCCTGACATGAACTAAAAGTATGAGGCAATAAATGGTTCCACACATCAGAAATATATATTCCAGTAGTTTGCTTTTCTTCATATTTTGGCCTTTAGATGTCCAGGCTTACTTGCCAGCTTTCTACCCATCAGCCCATCAGTCAGCATAATCTTGTCCTTTTAAACTTCAGAGTCTAATCAGACCACCGTATTTAGGTTGGATGGGTTACTAAGGAATCATCTATTTATGATACATATATCTTCATATATCTTCCATATATATATATATCATTAATGTATATATATAACATATATCTTCTAAGAAAACTCATACTACTTATTTATAGTAGTCAATCCCAGTCCTTTCTTTGCAAATCTGTAAGCCCAACAACCAAAACTTCTATGCATTTAAGAAAAGGCAACATCATAAAAGATAATCCAACATAACAGTCGACCTACAAGAAATGTATATAGTTCACCCATAGAGAGACTGAATAGCCTATTAGAGTCATGAATTAACTATAAGATTTTAGAAAAAAAGTTACAACTAGAATTTTTTAAAATCTGAGAAAATAAGATACGACTGTATAAAAAAGCAAGCACACATACACTCAGAAACATTGGATCAAAGAACAAAACTGACGGAGACAAGGACCATATTAATGATGTGTGAAATAACATCCAGAAAATAAAGAGACAAGGAGAGAAAAAATATCCAAGATAGAGAACTTAAAAGCCATGGAGAATAGTGCCAAAAAATTCAGTAAGCCAAGAATTTGAGGAGTGGTTTAATGAATTGGCTACAGGTTTCCTAATAAAATTCTGATAAAAAATTGTTTTTAATACTGACTTTGGCTGAGTTCCTAGGTAAGGTTAGAGTTCTTAGGATAATTCTGTACTCTTTGCTAGGATTCCAAACAGAACATGGATGAAAAGATGATATTTTTTAATGAATGAGATAAAATCTTCTTTAAGCACTTCATTTCCCAAAGGAATTAGCTGTAGAATTTGGTGCTGATGGAATAAACCACCATGATAGTACATGATTCTGCTAATAGGTTTAAATTTACTCTCAGCTTCTTACAGAAATTTTGAGAGGTGATATTTTTTCTCTGCATCCAAAGTAGAGAAGGTTTAGAAATCTATTACCCTAGACACTCAGAGCTGGCTACAAAATGATTCCTAAATCAAATGCTAACAGAGGCCAAATTAAGGAAGTTTCCAAGATTTACTATTTAAACTACAAGGGTGTGGTGGTATTCAAGAACACAAGGAATTAAGAATATCAAGAAATTTTAGGAGATGTCAAAGAGTAACCATAGGAATTTGTTGTAAATATTCAGCAAGTGATTTGTTGTGCAATCTGAGACTTGGAAAGAGAGGAATCAGTTGTATTTATAGATTTAGAAGCTATCACAGAGAGGATAACTTGTGAGAATAGGTGACCCAAAATAAAGAAGATAAGACAGACAAGCAAAGGATCCGAAATAAACTTGAAAAAGGGTGAACTAGGTGGTGGTACAATTAAGCTAAAGTGAGTGGCTCAGAAGGCCCATGAGCCACTAAGACTGCGGTTTGCTTTTGGGTCCTCCCTGTGTGTATCCTGCACCGCCTGAGGTATTAGATCAGGTGGCCCACAAACCGCTGACACCACAGTTCATGTCTGGGCTTTGCATGCCCCCTGACAGCCCAGTGGACACAGAAACAGGTGGTCAGTGATCACCACCAAAGCAGCATGTGTCTGGCTCCTGCATGCACCCAGAGCTGCGTGGAGACACCAAATCAAGCAGTATACAATCTGATGACAGCATGGTTGGCAACTGGGCTCTTCTCGTGCCCTGACCTGCCTGGGAATACAGGACAAAGTGGTCTGTGACCACACCACCAGTGCAGCCCACTTCTGGGTCAAATACATGTCCTGAGCTGCTTAGGGACACTGGATCAAATGGTCTGTGATCCACTGATATCATGCTTCGCATGTGAGATGTGGAAGAACTAGGTATACTCCACCAACTGCCAGAAGATTCCACACTGAGCAACCCATCTTGCAAGCCACTGAGGGGCAAGTCTAACTATAAGGAAAACTAGGCATGCTAGTGACCTTTGCTGAGCCAGCAGGGAAGAGGGAAACTGGGCGCTTTGCTTCCAGCATCAAAAATGACAATATGAAGGACTAGGATGCAATCTCAGAACTCCACCCCACCAAGAATAACTACAGGAGAACTTGGTAAATACACACCTCAAATTGCTGAAATGATTGCAATGGAAGTAAAGAAACAACTCAATCAGGCCATAGAAGACATCAGATCAGAAATAATCTCTCAGGTAAAAAATGAAATGACAACAATAATGAGAGAATTGCTCAGCACATCTAAAGAAGACATATATAAAAAAATAGATGAGCATAGGAAACTGAAGGAAATGTTAAATGAACAATATGGAAGTGAACTAGAATGCATGAAAAAGATTCAAAGAGATATCCAGGAAATCAAAACTTCCACTGAGAGCTGACAAAACCAATTGAATGAAGCCAAATATACAATTTCAGATCTTAAAGACAGCATGGCAGCTAGTGATCATGAAAGAAAGAATCTCTTAAAATTGACAAGGATCCAGGAAAAAAATCAATTCAATGGCTGCAAGATGAGGCAAAGAGAAATAATGTAGCACTAATAGGAGTCAATGAAAGAGCAGGAGGCAACGCAAGTGATACAAAAAGAATATTTGCAGAAATAATAGCAGAAAATTTCCCAAGCATGGAGAAAGATTCTGATGTACAGTAAGTGAGGCATATAGAACTCCAACTAATCATAACCAAAATAAAACTACACCCAGATATATAATAATCAAGATCCCAGATCTCCAGCAAAAGAACAGAATATTAAAAGCTGCTAGAGAAAAGAAACAGATCACCTATAAGGGAAAGCCCACCCGAATCACAGCAGATTTCTCAACACAAACCATCCAATTGAGAAGAGCTTGGAGTGAAGTATTATAGGTCCTGAGAAAAACAGATTCCAACCAAGATTAATGTATCCTGCCAAACTATCTTTCAAATTTAATGGAGAAAGAAAATATTTCCACAACAAAGAGCAACTGAAGAGCTTCATGAGTGACAAACCAACCTTACAAATAGTACTGAAAGATATTCTACACAGAGGAAAAAATGACCACAATTTAAGGAAAAACAGTAGAAAGTAATCCTCAAGCAGAGCAAACAAACAGAGAGGAAAAAGTAGAAAACCAACAGCAAGTAAATAACATGACAAAGATAAGCCAATACATATCAGTTATAACCATGAATGTAAATGGCCTCAATTCATCAGTCAAAAGAAACAAACTAGCAGAGTGGATTAAGAAACAAAATCCAACAATATGCTGTATACAAGAAACATATTTTACTCAAAAGGAAATCAGTAGACTGAAACTCAAAGGATGGGAAACAATCCTCCATGCAACAGGAACCCAGAAAAGAGCAGGGGCAGGTATTATGTCTGCAGACAATGTAAACTTTAAACTGAGAACAATCAAAAGAGATAGAAGGTCACTACATACTTATTAGGGGAAAACTGCAAGAGGATGAGATAATAATTATCAACATGTATGCACCAAATATGGCAGCACCAAACTATATGAAACAAATCTTAACAGACATGGAAAACCAAATAATTAATAACACTATTGTAATGGGGGAATAAACGCCCCTTTGACACAAAGAGATAGGTCAACTAGACAAAAAATCAGCAAATAAATAACAGATCTGAATCAAATCTATGAATAAAGGACTTAGTAGATGTATACAGAGTGTTCCACCCCACAATATCAGAATATACATTTTTCTTAGCTGCAAATGGGAAATTTTAAAAAATAGAATACATTCTAGTCCATAAAGTAGACCTAATTAAATGCAAAAGAATTGAAATTATCCCATGCACATTATCTAACCACAGTGCAATGAAATTGGAAATTAATGACAAAAGGAAAGCCAAAAACTCCATAAACTCTTGGAAACTAAATAACAACATCCTGAATGACCAATGGGTCACAGAAGAAATTTAAAAATACCTACAAATAGACAAAAATGTAAGTAAAACTTATTGGAATCTGTGGAATGCAATGAAAGCAGTCCTCAGAAGGAAATTTATAGCAGTGAACTCACACATAAGAAAACAGAAAGAGAACAAATAAATAACATATTGCTGCACCTCAAACGTTTAGAAAAAGAGGAATAAGTCAAACTCAAAGCCCAAAGAGGGGAGGAGATTATAAAGATCAGGACAGAAATTAACACAATTGAGATGAAGTAAACTCTAGGAAAAATAAATGAATCAAAGAATTGGCTCTTTGAAAGAATAAGTAAAATTGATAAACCCCTAGAAAACCTTATTAAAAAAGAAAAGAAAAAACTCAAATTCATGCAATAAGAAATGAAAAGGATGAAATCACTACAGATCCTACAGAAATTCAAAAGATCATTAATACCTACTTTGAAAATCTTTACTCTCATAGGATAGAAAACTCAGAAGAAATGGACAGATTCCTAGATATGTACAAATTACCAAAGTTGAATTAAGAAGATACAAAAATCCTGAACCACTCAATATTAGTTAATGAGATTAAAAACATGATTAAAAACTTACCCACAAAGAAAAGCCCAAGTCCTGATGGATTCACAGCAGAATAGTACAAGAAATTCAAACAAGATTTAAAGCCAACACTTCTCTTTTTTTTTTTTTTTTTGCGGTACTGGGGATCGAACTCAGGACCCTCCGCTTGCTAGGCAGGCGCTTATTCCACTGAGCTATATCCCCAGCCCCAAAGCCAACACTTCTCAAACTCTTCAGTGAAATTGAAAATGAAGCAATTCTCCCTAACTCACATCTGAAGGCAAGTATTATACTGATACCAAAACAAGAGAAAGACCCAACCAAGAAAGAGAACTACAGATCAATCTCCCTAATGAATATGGATACAAAGATACTCAATAAAATAGTAACAAATAGAATACAGCAAATCATCAAGGAAATCATACACCATGACCAAGTTGGATTCATTCCTGGAATGCAGGGATGGTTCAATACACTCTAACCAATAAATGTTATACACCATTTCAATAGAACCAAAGATAAAAATCACATTATGATCTCAATAGATGCAGGAAAAGCTTTTCACAAATCCACATTCATTCATGATAAAAACCCTAGAGAAAATAGGAATAGGTGGTCTTTACCTCAAGCTGATCAAAGCCATCTATGATAAACGAACAGCAAACATCATACTACATGGACAAAAATGAAAGCCTTTCACTTTAAAATAAGGAACAAGACAAGGATGTCCATTGTCACCACTCCTATTCAACATAGTTCTGGAAGCACTAGCCAAAGCAATTAGACAAAAGAGAGAAATAAAAGGAATAAGGATAGGAAAGGAAGAAGTGAAATTATCACTATTTGCAGATGACATGATACTTTACATGGAAGACCTCAAAAACTCTCTCAGAAAACGCTTGAATTAATCAACAAATTCAGTACTCAAAAATATAAAGCATTCCTATACACAAACAACAAACAGACTGAGAGAGAAATTAAGGAATCCATACCTTTGAAACTAGCACCCAAGAAATGGAAATACTTAGAAATCAATCTAACAAAGGAAGTAAAACATCTATTTAACAGAAACTACAGTACTCTGAAAAAAAGATTGAAGAGGATTTCAGTAAATGGAAAAACTTTCCTTGCTTATGGATAGGAACAACAAACATTGTGAAAATGACCATACTACCAAAATTGTTGTACAGATTCAATTCAATTCCCATTAAAATACCATTAGCATACATCACAGGTCTAGAGAGAACATTCCTAAAATTCATCTAGAATCAGAAGAGACCCAGAAAAACAAAAGTAATCCTGGGCAACAAAGACAAGTCAGGTGGAATCACAATGCCTGATCTAAAATTATACTGAAAAGCTACTGTAGTAAAATCAATATGGTACTGGCTAAAAAGCAGACCAGAGGATCAATGGAATAGACTGGAAGAAACAGCCACAACCACAAACACACTCAGCCACCTAATCTTTGACCAAGGGCCCAAACAAGGTCACTGGATAAAGGTAGCTTCCTAAAAATATAGCACTGGAAAAACTGGTTTGCCACTTGCTGAAGACTGAAAATAGACTCAAGTCCATCACCATGGACCAAATTCAAGTCAAAATGGATCATAGATCTCAATATTATAATAGAATCACTAAATCTATTGGAAGAGAAAGTAGGTAAAAATCTTGAAGACATAAGGGTAGGCAGAGAGTTCATGAACAAAAACCAAATGGTATGGGAACTACTTCAAAGAATCAACAACTGGGATCTCATCCTACTGAAAAGTTTCTGCATATCTAAAGAAATCACCAGCAGAGTAAAAAGAAAACCCACAAATTGGGAAAACATTTTAGCTGACTGTCCCTTGGACAAAGGACTGCTATCTAGAATACATAAAGAATTAAAAAACTTCAGCCCCTCCAAATTCAAAGACCTAATCCAAAAATGTGCATCTGAGATGAACACACACTTCTCAAATAAAGAAATACAAATGGTAAATAAATACACAATGAAAATGTTCAATGGTATTAGTCATTCAAGAAATACAAATTAAAACACATTGATATTTCATCTCTCACCAGTAAGAATGGCTAGCATTAAGAAATCAACCAATAACAAATTCTGGCCAGGCTGTGGAGAAATAAGAACTCTTCTCCACTGCTGGTGGGAAGGCAGACTGGTGAAATCACTGTGGAAATCAGTTAGGAGATTCCTCAGCAAACTAGGTCTAGATCTCCCGTTCAACCTAGCTGGTGTTTTCCCAGAAGATCTAAAAACATCATATCACAGTGATATATATGCACTCATGTTCGTAGCAGCTTAATTTGTGATAGCTAAATTGTGGAAGCAACTGAAATGTACATCCATTGAGGAATGGATGAAAAAAATTGTGGTATTTTTATATAATGGAATGTTACTCAGCTATAAAGAAAGGTAAACTCAAGGCTTTTATAGGTGAATAGTCACAACTAGTGACCATATTCATAAGTGAAATAAACCAGAGCCACACTGTATAAACAATATATTGTCTCACTAGTATAAGAACCAGAAAGAGTGCATAAAAATTAGGAGGTATGATAGACATTGTGAAATGAAAGGAAACTGCTCAAGAGTAAAGAGCAACTAGGGTGAGGGAAAAGAAAAAAGAAAGAAGGGGAAAATTATGTATATAAGTATATACAGGATAGCTAACATAGTTGTACTACTGACCTCTATTGCTTTATTAAAAGGAACAATCAATGATTAATTATTTGATCAGTCTTATCAGTCCATATTTGTTTTCCTGAGTAACCACTTTGAAGATATCAATATGTAATACAACAACCATTGTTAATTTCCTATCACCTTTTCTGAAATTCAGTATTGCTTGTATTTTTCTTGTTATTTTGTAAATATGTGTGTTTGTCAATGTTTTCATTCTTTTATTTAAAAAAAATAAAGAAAGAATTAAGCTAAAGCTGGGGAAACATGCAAAGAGTCTTGCAGACCTAAGGACAAGAAATATGCAAGTAGAGATCTTGAAGTTCTCTTTGACAAAATGTTTTCATCATGAAATTACAGAGGTATCAGGTAAAAGTACTGATTTTAGTTTTTATTCTAAGGTATATACTGACAATCCCTATATTTTGAGAAGGTTAAATAATCTTCACCCTTCAGATCCTTTCAATTAGATTTACAGAGCAGACAAAGTGTCAAAAATATATATTTTAGTTATTTGGAAGAAGTAAGAGTAAATTCCTCCTATAAGAATCCCCACATTCCTTTGACTCATCTCTATATCTCCTTAGCATTTTTCATCTTTTTGGCTCAAAATTCAGACGTTTTTGTGCCAGAATAAAAGTTTTTGCAAAGTTGTCTGAAAATATCTGTAAGTGCAGTGGTTAAGCACAAACTCTGAGTAAGTCTGAGGACATTATTATAAAGACCCAGGGAAAGATTGCTATTTCACATAGAATAGTCAAAGGTTTCTGATAACACAGATGTTAAAGCAGATACCTGAAGTAAGACTTTTAAAAGGTAAATTTATGTGCTATTTTGTGTAAATTATGTTCCTAGGAGGAAAGGAGCAAGTGCAAAGGCCCTGGGGGTGCATAACTGCTTCACTGGCAAGTGTGTCCAGAGCAAAGTGCACGATGGTTGGCAACAGAGAAGCTAAGACTGAAGGTGGCAGAGGACAAGCTCACAGTTCTTGCAGAACACAGAAGGGCACTGGATGAAATGGGAGATCATTCTAAGGATCCATGAGGCAAGTGAAATAATCTCATTTATGCTTTTAATAGATCATTGACCTATAGATCTGTTGAAAAGAAGTGGGATCAACCAGGAGTTTTCTATTCTTAAAGACCTTTAATCAACTTCTTTATGACTCCAAGCTAAATTCATGAGTGATCTCCTAATTAATTTGCACTTCACATGATGCTGTGGCCCCCATTCAAAGTCTGTCTGTAACTGCTTAGTCTCTTTGCTGGTACTGCCATCCAAAGTAGCCCCAGACTGAGAGACTTGCAACTTAGAAATCCATTTTTGCATCATTCTGGAAGCTGGAAGTGTAAGATCAGATATTGACAGTGTTGGTTACCTCTGATGCCCCTCCTTGGCTTACAGACGGTTGTAGCTTCATGTGTTAGTCCATCTGTGAGGGCTTGTATCCTAACTTCCTCTTCCATTAGGGACACCACTGGATTAGGGTGTGCCCTAAAGGTGTTATCTTTACTCAATTATTTCTTCAAAGACCCCATTTCTGAATATAGTTATACTATAAAGTCCTGAGTGTGAGTTCATCACTATATGAGTTTTGAAGACACTCAGTTCAACTCCTAACACTTAGTAATAAAGTCACAACTAGAATGTAACAGCCTGGCCATGTACCACATTTCCAAGCTTTCCTCATAGCTAGGGGTGGACCTGTGACTATGGTCTCACAGAAATATGGACAGAAGAGGTGAATGTCACTTCTTCACTTCCAGCCAGTCTGTTATAAAATTAGAAGAATTCTCCTCCATGATCACTTCACTTCCCACTGGCTAAAAGGGCAATAAAGAGGGCAAACCTGGAAGACAAAGGGATGAAGATGATAAAGCATATGCTAGCCTGGGTTCCTGACTTGCTCTGTATGGAAATCTGAACACCAACATTGCATTGTGACAAAAGGAGCACAAACTTTTATCGTCAGTGAGTCTTTGAATTACTGGTAAGCCCCTTTTACTGAAGCTTCCTACAAGTTAAGTAATATATATGCCACTATGTATGTATTTATTTACCTAGTGTTAGTGCAGGAAAAATGGAACATTAATTTACACAGACATGTGAATCTTTAGACTAAATAAACTCAGTGAGTATACATAATCTAAATTTAAAACTTATGATTTTTTACCTAATGATAATAAAGAAATATTTATTAAAGCAACAAAGTTACTTTAATGAACAGGTGCCATTACTGTGAACCAGACTTAACCCTAGACTCTAGATATAAACCATCAGACAAAAATCTAAACCCATGAATACCATGCTATTCTTATCCTCAAGATTCTCATAGTTCTATGCATGAAAGCTGTAGATAGTAAATTTTACTATGTAAGCAAATTCTACCATGTACCAACAGCCCAAAGGGAAATGTATATAGCATTTGCTTGGGGAATCAGAGAAAGCTGCACACTGGAGACAGTACTTGAATACACCTAGAAAAAACTGCAGTATATTATTGTATGTGGATTTAAGCTAAATAAAGGCAATTCTGGGGAGATCTAGCAATGAAAAAACAGGAGAAAAATCAATTATAAGTGTGTAACAGATGAAAATTAGCATAGAAGTAAAACCTTTTTTCAGAGAATCGTTGCCAGTTTTTTTTCTATGCAGTGTGACAGTCAGTAAGAGATGATCCACTTAAAAGTGATCAGGAACTTTGATTAATCTTGTGGAAGATTGTCGGAATTGTCAGGGGATGGAATCATTAGCTGTTCCTAGAGAACCTTCAGGACAAGGACAAAATCCAGAGCTGGATGAATAGATTTTGTCTACTTAGATTCAAAGGTTGGAGCAGGCCTGCCTGGAGGCTCCTCCCTTGCTTTAAGAAATTGAGAGGGAAACTCACAAAGTCTAAAAGCACATGCAGGACCGCAGTCGCCACTTGGAATATATCCGAGTCCCAGTATACATGACTCCCACTTTACAGAAGAGGAAACAGAACCCCACAAGGGCAAACAAGGTCATACAACAAATGCGTAGAAGAAATTAATTCAGTTTCTTTGACTCCAATGTCCATATTTTTCCATTCATTCTCCTATTTTATTTTTAAAATCAGTCTGTGTTTGTAGTACATAACCACCACATTCACCTGGGGGACTTCACACATACACACATTATATCTTAATCATTTCGACTTCTACTCCCCACCCTTCCTGTCTTCCCCCAACCCCTGTCCTTCCTCCAGAAATCTAACTTCCCCTTTCTTTTCTCCTTTCTTTTATTTTTTTCCTCTTTATTTCCCAGAACTACTTTACTGTGGGAAGTACCTGAATCCTCACCTGCCGCAGTTTAGTTGTCAGAATTACACCGCAGTAGCAGAACACCTGGGCCAGCCATTTGGGTGTAACCTGAACCGTGTTCCATTTGAAATCTGTGTGAGCATGGAATACTTCTCTGAAGGCTTCCTATCACCCTCCTATCTTGCTCCCCTTTCTCTTCTGAAAAGCTAAGACACATAATAGCACCCAGGGTGTAGAGTTATTTCATGTGAAATGCATGGAGCAACACTAACATATAGCAGGTACACAATATACAAGAAATGGTCAAAAGACATGATGAATGTTTAAATTTTTCAAAATTATCACAATAAAAGACGCATTTGCATTAATTCCCATCAAAATACTCCTGCTGGCTGGGAATACACGTACCCCATCATTCTTGCTACTTTCTGAAGCAGTTTTGAAAATTCCCTTTCATGTCTTTCCGAGGTGTGATTAAAAACTACTTTGCATGCTGCTGCCGAATCCCACCTCACAGAAAGGCCGGTCTGTAAAAACATTGCGATGAGTGGGATAAGTGTCCTTGAAGCAACAAGTATTCTGAGGGGGAATTGATGTCAATGTGTCTTTTACTTCTTGAAATTTAAACATTCACTATACCCATGTTGATATGATTTTTCTTTAATTAAAGGCTTTAAAGATAAATCTTTATATTTTCAAACACTTTCTCAATGTGAAGTGTTAATCTGCACAACATAAATTGGAAATTGGAACCCGTTATATGAGACAGTTTAAATTTTTTTAAAGACTTTAGTGTTCCCTGGACCCACACAAAATATTATCAGCCTATAAATTCTGTAAGCATGAGGTTAAGATATTGAACCCATATGCTTGTATCTTTTAAACCATTTCAGTCATGTAAACTACTTTTTATTTTGAAAACTGTACCACATAGCTGGATTTGACTTGCTGATAGAAGCCATTCTGAATTAATTTTCCCATGTTTATGGCCCCATAGAATCAAAATTCTAAATCAAAGTAAGAATTGATTCTGCTGTTTATATTTTTAGTTTTCATATTTCTGTTTTTTGTTGCCCCATGAATCATATCTAATTAATAATTCCTTCATTAACTCTCCCTTTTCTTCCCCCGTCACCCACATCCCCATGACTGTCTCACATCTGTTCATCCCGGGTCTGCACACTCTGCTGTTGTCCTCCCCTTGTGTAAATGTGGCTTTCAACCCAGAGTATACACACCATTCCCCAGAGCAGACCAAGTGGATTGCACCACCCACCCCACAGTTACCAACATTGGCTACTTTTAACCCCGAATCCAAAGGGTTCCTGTTGCACCTCTCAGCTCAGCACTGTAAACAGTGGCATTTTAGTAGTAATTTCATATGTCCAAGTATTGTTTCCTACCCCAGGTGACCTAACAGTAAAACGAAATGTGACTAGTAATTATGCCAACATCATAGGTGCAACGTGGGTGTAGCCCCAAATTTCCCTGAAGAAGAGGGTTAATATTCTGGGTTGAGAATTATGTGCTATGTTTCTGCCTCTGCCATCTATCTGGGCTGTAGAATCCTGAGCTTCAAAATGTATCATCTTACCACCACAGCGATAATGTTCAAACCTAATAGCATCATTATGACACTCAACAACGCATAGACTTTTAAGATTAGAGATTTTAAAAAATCAGGCTCCCCAAATCCAAAGACCCAGTCCAAAAATGGGCATTGGAGATGAATGCATACTCCTCGGATAAAGAAATACAAATGGCAAATAAATACATGAAAAAATGTTCAACATCGTTAGTCATTCGGGAATGCATTTTTATGATTTGAGTTTTTTTTTTTTTTTTTGCGGTACTGGGGATCGAACTCAGGACCCTGCACTTGCTAGGCAAGTGCTTATTCCACTGAGCTATATCCCCAGCCCTATGATTTGAGATTTAAAGTCACAATATGAAAAGTAACGCACAGAAATTGATTTTCTTTTTAAAATTTAATGATAAATATAAGTCAATAGGTCAGTCTTTCATACATACCCAACTGAGCGTTGTACCTGTCCTTGTATATGTGTGAGAATATTCAGAGCAGCATCCTGTCCCAAACTGGAGACTGTTCAAATGCCTATCAGCTATAGAACTCAGAAATACACTATAATATATAGAACAGAGTGCTCTACAGTTATGAGAATAAACATGTCACAATTACACACATGATGCAGATAAATCTCACAAACAGTGTTGGGAGTAGGAAGTCAGATACAAAGAATACATAGTGCTTGATTTCATTTAAATGAAGTTGAGAATTGGATAAAAATAGTTTATGGCATTATATTAAATTATGTCAGTGACTAGCCCTTGGTAGGAAGACAGGAGCATCCTGGGGGAATCTGAGATTCTGCTGATTTTGTGTGGGGTACTGGTTAAAGGGGTATTTTCAGTGGAAATTCATCAAGCTTTATCTTTATGACTTGGACACTTTTAAATATTTATCTTGTACCTTAATACAATTTAAAAGGTGTAAAATGACATGCAATACATAATTATATATTTGCAAATATTTCTCTTAAGAAAACATTGGTTTTATTAATGGAGATCATGGAAATTTAAACAGGATTAAAACACTGACAGCAATAGCTAGCTAAGTGTTAAAAGGAGGCCTTTTTAGTCAAAATGAATGCAAGATCTAATTATTAAAACAGAAAAACTAAACGTACTAGGAGAGAGGATAGGTAGAAATCTTGAAGACATAGGAATAGGCAGAGAGTTTATGAAGAAAAACCAAACTGCATGGGAAATAATTCAAAGAATCAACAACTGGGATCTCATCTTATTGAAAAGATTTTGCACATTGAAAGAAATCATCAATAGAGTAAAAAGAAAACCTACAAATTGGGAAGAAATCTTAGCCCACTGTCCCTTAGACAAAGGACTTCTATCTAGAATATATAAGGAATTTTTAAAAATCAGGCTCCCAAAATTCAAAGACCCAATCCAAAAATGGGTGTCTGAGATGAATATACACTTCCAGGATAAAGAAATAACAAATCGTAAATAAATTCATGAGAAAATGTTCAACATCATGTCATTCCAGAAGTGTAAATTAAAACAACAGTGAGATTCCATCTCACCCCAGAAAGAATGGCTATCATCAAGAAATTCAACCAATAACAAATGCTGCTGAGACTGTGGGGGAAAAGGCACACTTCTCCACTGCTGGTGGGAGTGTGAACTGATGCAACTACAGTGAAAATCAGTCTGGAGAATCCTCAGTAAACTAGGATTAGAGATCTCATTCAACCCAGCCATTCCCCTTCTGGGTATTTTTCCAGAAGAACTAAAATTATCATGTCACAGCAATATATATACACCTGTGTTTATAGCAGCTCAATTTATCATAGCTAAATCTTGTAAACAACCCAAAGTCTATCAATTGAGGAATGGGTAAAAAAGATGTGATATCTATATCTATCTATTCATCTATACACAAGATAGCTAGGGCAATTATACTACTAAGTTCCATTGGTTTATTGAAAGGAACAGTTAATGTTTAATTGTTTAATCAATCTTACATGCCTAGACCTGGTTATCTGAGCAACTACTTTGAACATAATAATATGTAATGCAACAACCATTATTTATTTCCCACCACCTTGTTTTGAAATTCTGTATCTTTTTAGTATTTTTATGTTGTTTCATTTATGTCTTTGTATTCGTTATTTTGTTTTTGTTCTTTTCCTTTGAAATAAAAAGGAGCCCTTTTTAAATAAAAACAAACAAAATTAGGCACAAATGAACATTTATTTTTAAACAGGAAAGACATAAAAAAATAACCAGACATTTTTACTATATATGTACCTATAACAGAACTATAAAATTTGTTTCCCTACATGTTATACATGCAAATTTATTGATTGCCTCTTCACATAGTATGCTTTACAGAATTTGATATAGAGGAACTAGAAACATTTCTTTTCCTACAGTATGGGTGATGCAACTTTTATTAAAAAATAAGATTGTATATACAGACATGTTAACTGGTATATTATAAATCAGCAATACACATTTGTGCTCCACAATCATAGGAATTTATAAATTTTATTTCTTACAATTTACCTTAATATATGGTGTTTTTATTGTAATGTACCTTCTATTATAATATTTATAGACCATATAGATGGCAATTTCCATTTTCAGTAGAAAAATTTTAAGAGGTGAATCCTCTACCTGCAATTCTACATATCTCACTGAGTTTCCCACAGCCTTACCTCTCTTGCTTCTACTGCCAAAATTCTTCCAAACCCCATGCACGTACTTCTAAGGAATATCTAACTTAATGTTAAGGCTCTGGCTGTGTCTACCAACAGGAACAGGGTTATTCCTATTTTTCCTGCATCAAAACAGCTAAAAAGAACTCAATATGGACAGAAATGACCAAGATATATCTCCCTAAACTCGTCTGGAAGGTCTCCAGTCAACTTCCCTGGATCATAAATATGTCCATGATTGCCCTACCACCCTCCTTGTGAAGGAGGCCGAATAGGGGGGAATGAAACTGTGATCTCAGCCAGATACTATTAAAGTACAGTACTTGGGAAAATGGTACAGAAACAACTGCATGAACCCAGGCGCTGGCTCCCCAGCCAGTGCCCTGAAAGATGCCGGGCGTGCTCCGCTGGCCTGCACTTCGCCTGCTCCTTTGTCCGCTGATTGCCGGTGCCTTTTCCCTAAATGAGCTCTCCATCTCTAGTTACTGCCAGAGCATGACACATACATACCGGTGGCTCCTTTGCCAGCTCTGACTGTCTTCTCAGTCAACAACAACCTTGTGGCGTGATTTAAGCTTTTCCTTCAGTGGATTCCCGTAGAACCTCATCAGCCTGTCCCATGGATAGCCTGTTTTAGCTTAGAGAGCAGCTGGTGCGGAATCGGGGCTTTGTTATCGACCACTGTTATGGGATGGCCAGCTGGGCACGGCTGGGAGGCAGCATGAAGCTTTGATGCTACAGAACTGGCTGTATTTCAAGGTCTGACTGGTTTCTCTTGCCGTTTGTTGCAGATTTGATGCCAGTGAACGGGGTGGAGGCTGCGTGGACACACACACAGAGGCAGTACGCTTTCAGTCTTTACTCCGATTGCGTGGCTCTTGATTCAGTTCACTGTGTCCAGATAAAAGCTGCTTTTACTTATTTCTTCTGACTCTTGACTCTACAACTCAAAAAAGTCCTCAGAGCTCTGTTTTTTTCCACCCATAACGCAGATCTGCTTAACAAGATGATATACATTCATGCTTACGGAGGATTTCCTAAGGGCTTAGATCAGAAGAATAATGGCGTAGAGAAAAACGTTTACCTAATAAATGAATTTTGAGGTATTTTCGCATAAGGATACTCTATACTGAGTATCTTCTTTCTTCGCAGCCTAAAGAAGTAGTTTACTACTTTAAATTAATATAAAGCTTTTATGTGCAGCACAGCATTTTACATAAATGGCAATATGTGATTGCATAACATGTAATTGTTGTATACTAGTGCTCAGAAACTTTTAAATCACCTAATAGCTTAACAGTGACCACTGAAATAAGTCTTTTAGGTCGTAATTAATTCTTTCTCTTGTTAGCTGCACTAATCAAGTGCTTCTCAAGTACTACTGCATTTAAGCTTCCTAACAAAACTCTAAGGAGGCAATAGTATTTCTGTTTTAAGGAAACTGAGCCTCAGACTAGGGATACATTGGCCCAGATTTGCACAAGAAATGACTGATTCAAATTGAGCCAGTTAGTACCAAATCTAGTACAATCCTCCCTCCCCACATCATGGTTCACTTATTGTGACTTCACTGTATCGCAGGTTTTTAAAAGAAATATTTCTAATTCTGTATCATGGAGTTTTCTCTATCTTGCAGGATTTTGCAGTATATAGGTATTTATATAGAATTTTCCAAATTGTTAAAATTATGTAGGTTTGACTGTAGAAAGTGTTTAAGAGCATATGACGTGTTTATAAGTGTGTGAGAAAGGTTAAAAAGAGGGTGGAAAATGTTTAGAGGAGTGTGGGAAGGGTTTATAAAGCCTTAAGATATATAGAAGTAATAAAATAAATATAACGCCAACACTTTGCGAACGTGAGGGTCTCTGGAACGTAACTCCTGCGACAGGAGAGGGACCACTGTATTTATAACCACTTTCTACCTTACAGAATTTATTGTTAGGTCATCAAAGAAGAGTAATTTTTTAAACAATACTCTTAAATTGAGAATAAATCAGAATTGTGTGGTTGTTCAAATTTATAATACGGTCTGATAACTGAAGATTAATTTTTCTCTCCCAATCTCAAAGCATCATAGTCATCATCATATTAGAAATACATTGAATTGGCATTCGATTTGGGATGAATTTTTGTTTTTAATTTGGATATTCTATTAACTGTTATGGAGTCTGACTTGTGGTTCTTTGCTTGAGGATCTCCTGAGATGTTTAAAACTCACTTGGGGTCATGTCTAGAAAACTGCTTTTTAAAGTAATAATTAGATAATTCTAAAGAGCACCCACATTTTCTTTCTGGAGAGCTCCCCACTGTTATGCTATGTTGATATTTCCTGACTAGTCATTTATATGGTCCTTTACACCTTGATCCACAATCTTAGTGTAGCTGACTCTCTGAAGCCATCTCTCCAGTTGTCATTACAAGTGTTGGAGTCTGGCTCTTGTCTGTCAAAGCACATGATGAAGTTTGATTTTCCAAGCTCTTGGATCATGACCATGGAACTGCCACTGGGCATGGTGGTAGACATTCATTCCCTGTCCCCAGCCACCACCTATACTCCAGGTGAGGCTTCGTCATCCTGAATCCCCACAGAAAAGCCAGAGTAGAGCCGAGCCCTAGCACATGGATCTAGCAAGGTAAAATAGTGGGATGCCAGTTACCTCACAGCATTCATTCTATACTTATTCTTCAATCATAAGAACACTGATTTTCAATCAGGCACATTATTAGACAGCTAAAGAAACAAATTTTGCATTCTACTTTGGAGCTGGGGGTATAGTTACTATTCTAAATTTTGACCACAATGTATAGCTGGGAATTATGTTTTTTGGTCAATAACATTCTTAAAATATGAAGATGCTCTCACCTCTTTTCTTTCTTCAGACTTCCTGGAAAGTAAGTGCAGTAGCTGGACCTTCAGCAGTCCTCTTGTCCATGAGGTAAGTTTTAGGACACAAGTCATATTTATTAGAAGAAGAACATGGAAGATCCCATGGCCCTAAAATTTTGAAACTTCCTTCCTGCCCTGGAAAGGCTACCCCTGAATTCATTTTATATGAATGAGAAATAAACTGGGTCACTACTTTTCTTTTACTTTCTGCTGCCTCATACCTACAAAACAATATGATTATTTCAAGCCAGGATTTGGTCACTAACTAATTATATCATTTGGGAGCAATATAGTTGCTAAGTTAGGGCATTTTTCCTCACTTGCATAAAGGAGGTGGTTGTGGGCACTAAGGCCCCAATCCATGATGAATATGGGCCATATAGATTACAAGCCTTGCATGAGTGGGATGTAACCCCATGCATGTCAGCCAGCCTTCCAAAAATGCTACTCTGCACTTTCTGAGCCATTCTGTGGCTCACCTATTGGGGCAGGGATGCTCAGCAGCTTGTCAAGACAGATGGAGTTTGTGAAGGATTTCTGGCCCCACTCAAAACAGCTGGAGGAGTGATTTTTCTGAACTCAGCAATGATCCATAAGCATTCCACGTAGGAACTTCAAATCAGCTGATGGGCACATTTATTTTTGGCCAGATTTATTTCTTGTAGCTCCATCCTGATCAACTTGGACTGCATATTTCTACTTTGTGCTGTGCTCCAATTGTCACTTGTTCTAGACTACTGCAGTTGGCAGAGCATTTGAAATTCACAGAGTTCAACACCTAGATTTTATATTAGAGGAAAATAAGCCTTAGAGACAGGAAAGGTGAACCAAGAGTCACCTGGTGAGGCTCGAGTCAGAACTAAGACCCGCTGACTCTCCATCAATCCCACCCTTCTTTGAACTTATCCTACCCAAAGGCCACTGTGTATTCTTTTCTTCTTTCATCTTAACTCTGTAGCATGTCCTCACTCAAAATTTAGCTGAGATATGTGTAATTCAATCCAACATTTTACATTTCTTTCAGTGTCACACCTCAGTCTCACTCTAGCAATTAAAACAAATGTTTCCTTTCTGGAGGATTTTTCCCTGAACTTCTGAAATAAAATGCATCCTTTAATCATTCTCGTTTTACTTGAAACATTTGTACTCTGTCTCAGGCAGTAACTCCCCTTCTACTTACAAATATATGTAAGTTTTCCTATCTATCCATAATCTGTGTCTTTAACGTTTTAAACAGAACTCATTGGGTCGTATCAACCTTCAAATTCTTCAACTTTGGAGCCACTTATTGTCCTATTATTTTCTTCTTTTGCCTCCCCTTTGCTCTTTACCACTTTTGCTGTTGTTGTCATGAAATGTCCTGGTAGCCCCGGTGACTAGCCTCATGCCTGGCACGTGCTGTATATTCTGAAATTTTTTGACTAAATAAAATGATTTTAAAAATCAAGATAACCAGTAGTAAATCGAGCTTCTCACTAAATGTCTTGAATTGGGAAACAGAACTATATGTACAAATATGCAAGTAAGGAGAAACAGAGAGAAGAGCTCAGTAATTTGTCCTTATTGTGCACTTGTGTGTGTGTGTGTTTTTTAATCCTAAGCCCTTTACATTGTTTTTCTGTACTTGATAATAACTATACAGTTCATGCTCAAAATGTGTGAGGCGTCATTTGGAGGACTTTATATAGGCATAAGGGATTTCTGAGGCAGGCACTTTGTTATCCTAACGCACACATGGAAGGAAGTGGCCTCTACATTATGCAGCAAGAGGAGCAGAGTTTACCCTTCAAACTCGAGCCTGCGCCCTCCCCCCTCACTCCCTCCTGCTGATCACGGGGTCTCACCAGGACAGCTGGTGCTCCGTAAGAAATATGCTGTACATCCTACCCAAAGGACCATTTATCCAAAACTTCTCTCCACCTTGCATTGTAAGCAAGCGACTGACATTTCTATTATTTGGTCTAATCTTTATAAAAGGCACTTAAACTTGAAAAAATAAAAACCACAAATATACCAGATACTACAAAATTATATAAAGCTCTGTTAGTAATTGTACTATTGCTATTAGCATCTTGACCTAAAATTATTAACCATTAACAGTTTAATGAGAAATTATTTATCAGATAAACATAAATAATCCTTTACAAAACTCTCAGAAAACAGAATTTGAGGCAGAATATTGAGATTTGAGATGCTGGAAGGAGAGAGTGTCAAGATGAAGGGAAATAAAACCAAACAGGATGGTTATACTGTTGGATATTTGGAGAAAAGAAAGAGAAGATTTGAAATTTGAATAAATTAAAAAGGATTCGAGTTTGTTACTATCAAATTATTCTGTGCTGCTTGGCTACCTTCATCTTACCTGATAGTGCTAATTTGATTAAATTATTTTTATTTCACAGTACATATCTCATTTTGAGTCATATTACTGGGACGAGCAATTTTTTTGTCTAGCCCTAGGCTGCATACTTTAGAGGTATTATTAATAATTTTAATTTTGACAGGTTTCTCTTGCTTGAAGGAATGATCTCCAGTTTTCTAGTATGAATTCAACAGGAAATCTGTCTTTAATAGATATAATTTTGCTTCAGCAATTACTTTTATTAGAATCAAATTTTGCTTCAAGACACAGCTTTGAAACTTCATGTCCTGGATGATCGCCAACCACTAATTCTTAGTGCCTGTCAGCACTGTCTTTGAAGCTTCTATCAAGAATAATTAGTTTAAACAATTTTTTAGTACTCCCTTATGTATGGAACCTTAGTTATAGGTTTTATGAAGACATACAGTGTCACTTATACTCCATTTTGAACATATGAGCCTTTCAGTGAATTTTGTTCTCTCTGTTGGGTGATGTTGTACATTTGTATCAAGCATGAATTATCTGTTTTTGTTAGCAGTTCACTTCTATAAATCATGAATCTTTGTACTGCTAAAAAATAAGCCTTCTAAACCTAGATGACATAAGTACTGAAAATGGGAGATTATTACATGAAAGATAACAAATTCTATGTATTTGCAAAAGTGACTTTATCAAGCATTTCTTTGATCCAGTGGATTTCAAAGCAATTCAAGATTTTTAAGGCTGCACAAGCATATACTTGTCAGCCTCAGGCAGTAAAACTTCCTCTGCAACCTTCATCGAGGAAAAGTTCTTGTGTGTTTCCTTTCCTTTTAATCAAACTAAACGAAGAGATTATGCCTGGATGGATACTTTCTCGAGGTGCATTCTTTGGCTTCTAGAAGCTACATTGATTTCAGATGAATGTTAACTTTCATTTTGTAATTAAAATGCAAAAGAAAGGTATTTTGAATCATAGAAGCAGGAGCATTTGGAAAAAGGCAACATGATATCAAAATATGGGAAAAGCTCAGGCCAAGGCTCCAAAGCTGTGAACAATAAATACCAAGAACTGCCACAGTGAAAGGAAGATGGAACATTTACAAAGAAAGTAGCAAAAAATGAAGAAATGAAAACTTTTGAGAGAAGGTTTTCCAGCACAGGTTCACACTACGTCAAAGAATTCACTAGAGACAAGGGTTGGGAGAGTGTCCTAGTCCCAGCTGCCACAACAGATACAATGAACTGGGTGAGTTGCACATAAAACATTTCTTTTCATGATTCTAGAAGGTGGAGGTCTGAGATAAGGTGGTCAACAGGGTCAGGTTCTTACTGGGCCTTGTTCTTCCTGAATATGTCCTTGTGTGGCCTTGTTTGTTTGTTTAGGTTTTTTGTTATGAAAGTGTGGAGGGAGGGAGGGAGAAAAAGAGAAATAAAGAGGAGAGAATGCAAAAGAGTGAGCTCATGGGCTTCCCTCTTTCTATTTCAAAGAGGTATTGGTCTCAGCAGAGGGACCATTCCTCCCTCACTCCACCTCAGTCACCCCTTCCTGAGACCTTACATCAAATACTACCACATTAGGGGTTAGGAATTCCACATATTAATTTTAGGGCGACACAAACATTCAGCCCCTAATAGAGTGTGAAGGAGTTGTCCTTATTCTTGGTTATTTGGGTGCACTTCTTAGAAGGTCAAGAGGCAACCTTCAAGAGAGCCACTAAAAAATCTTAGCATATAACTTTTAAAATTCAAGAAAGCAGAGTCTATAACCTGGAATATATACAAAGCTAAGAGAACAGAGAAAACTTCAGCAGAAGACAGATCAAGCTCCATAAGCAGTGGGTCACAAGTATGACTTTTCTATGGACCAGCAACGACAAACTGCAGTGAGCACTCAACAGATTTTTCCTGGAAGGATCACCTGAAGACTGATCTCAGCAGAAGAGGGTGGATTGCCAGAGGCCAAGGGCTTGAAAGCAATCAAATCTAGCTAACCAGAGGAAGTACTCCTAGTATCAAGGAGAAGCAACTGGACCCCAGCAAGACAGTCACTAAGGGACCCACAGAACATCCTATGAAAGAAGCATTTGGCTTCGCAACAGAATCAGAAGACACTGATACATTATCACATTAGAAAAATGAAATCATGCTTTCCTATCTGACAGTGTCTTTAAAAGCTATTCAAGAATACAGTCACCCAGCAGCAAGGAAGAAGGGCCAAAAGAATGAATTTCGGTGGGGACTGGTGAGGAATACAGTTACCCCCTGCTAGAGCCCTAACGAGTTTAATGAACTGGTTAAAATCCATACTATGTAGAAGGAGAGAGCTGGAAATTCTGCAGTTATCAAAAAATCAGTCACAGAGTAAAACTGTCTATCACAGAATTCATCAAGGTGAGATGAAGTAAATAACTTTAAGAAAGCAAATTTAGGTATTAGAAGTTTAAAACACAGACAAAAAAAAAAAAAAAGGATTCACCCAGAACATCCGAGCTAAAAAGGGTCACAGATTGGAGATACGATTTTGTGGTTGATATTTACTACACCCGTTTGCCAAAACCACACATTCTTCCTTTCCTCTAGTTTCCATGAATTGTGTTATGCTTTAAAACATGGAATATGTGGTGCTTGGCCTTTTAGTGTTGTCTTGGTTACTTTTCTCTTATTGCTAAGACAAAATACCCAACACCCAGAATTAAGGAAGAAAAGGTTTCTTTAGCTCACAGTTTGTGGAAGTTTCAGTCCATACTTGGCTGGCTCCAAGGCAGGGTGGGACACGGCAGAGGACAACAGTTCATGGTGGCATCAAACAACAAAAATGGCAAGAGCAAAAGGGGAGAGTGACCAGAGGGAGCCTTTTTCCCTTCCTTGTATTGTATGCAAGCTACCAACCCACCCAGGGCTGGTGCAGCACTCACACTCATAATCCCAGTGTTGGACCGCAATCAATCAAAAACTCTAGAAGCCTGCCCCATAACTGCATGAGGCTTTGTGGGGATATGCAGACACAAAACACAACAGATGTCTTAATATAACCATTCAAAGACTTGAAACTTCTCAAAAGTACAGCCTTATCATGGTTAGGTAAATATCTCTGTCTAATGGTGGTTGTTGCATTGCTCAGGGTGTGCGTTTAGCTACAAATAACACGTGACAAAACTACAGTGACTAAAACAAATATGAAATTCATCTGCCTTGGATGGAAAGAAGTCAAGAAGGAACCACTTAAGGCTGTTGAGGCAGTTCACGGGGGTCAGTCCACAAGGGTCATCATTGTTACATGAGCTTTTACCCTTACCTCAATTGCTTTATTGTCACAAGACAATTATAGTACATTGAAAGCTCATGTCTACCCTTTTTATTGTAAAGGTAAAAGAGTTAAATCATATTAACAGACGCACAGACATTTATAAGATAACACAAAGACAATACAAGCAATACATGTTATTAGACAAGGTGATAGGAAATTAACAAGGGTGGTTGTGTTACATACTGATATGTTCAAATTCGTTGCTCAGATAAACAAATATAGGCATGTAAGATTGATCAAACAATTAAACATTAGTCAATGTTCCAATCAATAAAGCAATAGAAATCAGTAGTACAGTGATCTTAGCCAGCGTGTGTATACCTGTACATATATTTTCCCCCTCTTTTTTCCTTTTCTCTTTTCCCTCTCCCCTTAGGCAAAAAGAGAGAGGCAGGAACAGCGCAGTCTCAGCTGTGTCCTTTCTTACTTTGTTACTCCAGAGAACAACACTTCCTGGAAGCCTGTGTCCCCCTACCTTCTTCCTATCAACTTAGAACTCAGCCACCTGAGGCCCTAGAGATAAGTCAAGACGGGGCGAGAGAGCTGGGGAAGAGAGGAGTAACATTACCGTAATTCAGACGAGAATTGGGGTAGAGTTCGTACTTTCCCAGTAACGCTATCCTTGGCGAGTTAGTCAAACTTACCTGGGTTCCTATTCTCAGGAAGAAAAAGAAAGAGGAGGGAGGACGTAAGTGTGTGGACAGTGATGGCTTCTCTCATAAATAGCCCCAGAGCTGCAGCCAGTCTTTACGGTTGAAGCCCGTCCTTTCGGAAATGTAATGGGTCCCCTTAACACTGCATCCTTCAGTTCCTTTCTTTCTTTTCTTTGGTACCAAGAATGGAACTCAGGACCTTGCGTTGCCAGGTAGGCTCTGTGCTGCTGAGCTATATCCCCAACCCCAACTCCAGATCCTTCAGAAAAAGAAAAGAATGCACATTAACAACATATTGTCTTATTTATTTGATATTTAAGCAATTATAAGACAAAGTTTTTTGTACATTGTACATATTTCTTTTAGATATAAATATAAAATAGATAAGAACAGAATCTTTTGTTGAGGGTGAATTAAACTTCTTAAAGTAATCCCATCACAAAATGATCAACTGTTGCTTTTAGGATAAAGTTAAAGGTTTTTTCTTTGTGTGACAGTTAAAACACAAACAAAATTTCTTAGTGAGGATTGTATTTCTGTCTTCATGGTCAGGAAAAGACTTTAAAAAGTAGAATATAAATCCAGAAACTACTTATCATTATAACATTAAAATGATCGTCTAGTCCTGCTCTCTCCACAAAAACATAAAAGCATTCAGGCCCAGGGGAGGAAGATTAGGTTATGTCGTCAGAGGCTGCACAATTGTTAGTGGAGATGGAACTGGATCTTAGACCTCCTGTGCTTCATCTGTTTACCTGTATCCCTGTGAGGCTGAGGTGGGCCAGCAATCCTGGAAGAGGAATGTGTGGTGAGCGGTCTTAATTCCTGGTAAGAGAAGAACAGGAAGGATGTCAGAGTAATTCTCTGGAGAATCTAACCTCCCAGCTTGGATGAGAAGACCAAACCTGAAGGATTCTGATAGCAAAATGAAGATAGATAAATAGCTCTGAATGTTTGGCTTATATAACTAGGAAGCCTTTAAATTCCAAAACGTAGCCTTCTCTCCTTCTGTCTTTCGCCTTTTCCTGTCTCCTCTTTCTCCCTCTCTCGCTTTCTCTCACTCTCCCCCCTGCTTCTCCCTCTTTCTTTCTCTCTTTTTTCCCAATTTATTTATCCAAGACCTATCTTCTCTTGCTACAGTAAGGTGCAAAGGAAACATCTATCTTATCACAAACTAAGCATTAAAATATGCTTCTAGATTTGTATGTAGTCACAAAGAATAAAATTTATGCTTAACAATCTATTAGAAATCAAATATCTCACAATTACCAAATGCAACTAATTTTTCCTCTAGAGTTAAAATTAATTTCTAATAGAAGTACATGAAGCAAGTGGCTTTTGTTTAGGGGCCATGACTGTCAACAAATGCCTATCTTTGAATATGTGGATTATGCATTATTGTGAGACAGCTTCACAGTGGAACGAATAGAAATCATGACGGATTCTGGGTTTAGTGAGCAGCATTCAGTCTCCCATCTCAAACTCAGTCAAAGACCTGTGCTCATGGAATAGAATGGTAAGCAACAATGCTCACACACTGAAGATCACTATTTTTTAATGCTTGAAAATTATTTAAATAGAATACTCATAAGGTAAATACATTATACATGGCAATACCACAAAATATAAACTCCTAATGAAAATATAAAATTACAGCTCAGTAGCATATGAGTTACTAAAATTAAACATCACTTTTGGTCTTGAACAGGAAAGGGCAATAAGCAATTCACAGAAGATTGCTTAAAGGTTTACTGTGAAAATAATTTATTAGAAGACAACTAACACAGAGCATCTCCTGCTGCCAAGCACTGCACATATCTTGTGTCCTTTGACCCTCAAAAGAATAGAATGAGATAATTTTTATTATTTCTAGCTGACAAAAATGAAAAAGTTTCAAAAACTTTTCTAAGATTATGCAGCTGGTAGATGACAGAGCCAAGATTTAAACTCAGTTTTTTATGACTCTAAAATCTGATGATGATAGACTCCCATTTCCATGACAACACGATCAAAGATTCAATGTACAAAAGTCACTGTTTGCAAAGAAATAAGAATCTGAACAAGCAGGCCTTGCTGAGTCCTCCTCAGTGCTGCCAGTAGACCACACCCTTTCTGTCCAATCACATTTCCACACGGTGGATCAAGCATCGTGCCTATGCACTGAAGGATCTTAGAAGCTTCTGTCCCTGGGAGTTGGATTGCACTGCCATACACTGGCTGACTTAAAACAGTAGAAATACATTTTCTTAGAGTGGTGAAGGTCAGAAACGTGGAGTCAAAGTATCATCTGGTCAGTTGCTTCTGGTGATCCAGACAGAGAATCTGTCCTTACCCCGTCCTAACTTATGGTGACTTTAGCATTCCTTGGTTTGTAAGTGTGTCACTCTAATCTCTCCTTCCCTTGTCACGGGGACTTTTGTGTCCTGTCTTCACACAGCCTTCTTATAAGGACACAAGTCATTGGATTTATGGCCCAATATTCAGTGTGACTTCATTTCAAGTAATCACACTTGCAAGTACAGTATAATTACTATATTCTGTTGTTCCAAGGATATTTGGGGGTACACTATTCAGCACATAAAACTCACTTATAAGTCAGTCAGGAATTTAAGCAAGAACTTGACTTCTCTGTACCTCATCTATAAAACAAAGATAACAGTAACTGCCCTTTAAACTGTTTGGATACTTCAATAAAGCATAAAAATATTTAGCCTAGTGCTTGGCACATAATTGTTGAATCAGTGCTAGCTAGTAGTAGTTCTGAGAGCTATAACCCAGTTCTTTATTGTAATGATAATATTTTGCTAACTAGTATCTGGGAAGTGTCCCAGTTTTATTTTTCCAAGTGTGTGATATCCATCCAGCCAGAGTTTAAAGCACTTCTAAATTTTTACAGAGGATAATTGTTACATGCTAGCAAGAGCTCCCTGAGGACCAGTGGCGTGCCAAGTGTTTTACAATCATTAGCATATGCGAGTCACTTTCCAAAGATGAGTGTGCGCTGGGAAATGGGTCACTTAACTGTGATCTTTGGAGGAAGGCTGTATGGAGTGGTGTGGCATAGGAGAATCTCTGTGACTAGTATCTGAATTTACTTCCTAGTAACTTGAATAGAAATAGAAGCAAAGATTCTCTTTTCCCATCTTTCCTCTCCCTGAGCGACAGGAGCAATGGGCACCAGCATGGCAGAGTGAAGGCTTTTCCCATCTCACACACTTGCCTTTGGGCCCTGACTTTAGAGTGACAGGCCTTTTGAGATTCAGGCATTGGGATTCAGACCCAAGCGACAGCTGACAGTCTTCTCTGGCATGCAGCCTGAGGCTCTAAGAACTCCCAGAGGACGCTGCTCAAACTCTTCATGAGACTAACCTACAGGAAGTGCATCCTGGGAGGACTGGGCTGAAGTGGAGGCCAGGAGACAGTCAGGTCAGTGGGCTTGTCAGCCAAGCAAGCCATAACCCAACTTCCCAGGCCTAAGGCACTGGCATGGACTGCTACATCACTCTGAGGTGCAGGAGCCTACCACTGGTGCAGACTCCCAACTTCTTGCACTCTTTAGTGAAAGATGACTGCAGGATAGTGCGCATAGCTTATGCCAATGTGCTGAGTGACCTCTAAGACATGGGCACCAATTATGTACCAACATGCTAATGTTGCTCCGTGTCAGCTAGATTATGAGAAAGGAAGAACTAGGAAAGGAAACACTACTCATAACAAAAACTTTCAGAATGCCACTGAGAAAGGTGGGACTACAGTGAATGCCAAACAAGTGATGGTCAATGCTCGATTGATCCTTGGATTATCTTTGGTGGAGCTGCCACTATGGTATGTTGGCCAAATGAATTCATAATATCTAACAGTGCAGTTGATAATTATGCGCTCGTGTTAACTAGACTCTTAGAAACCCAAGTTGCTGTCAATGCCCACCAATGGGTAGGTAATCCAAAAGTGAGGAGGGATAAGATAAAGATTCTGGTCTCTAGGGAAGAGGTAGAGCTGGACTGTCAGGAAGTTGTGTTAATATGGCTTCCCTAAATGGAACTGCTGATGTATTTGTGTATACATCTTAGGCTCGTGGGGCCACAGATACCACAGGCTTTGAAATTTTAGGACATCCTCAGACCCTTGTAAAACAACAAATAAAATACAGTGTGCTTTGTCAACCATAACCTGCCAATCACCACCAAGATGGCTGCCATTGGCAAAGGCTAGTTGGCTGTTTGAATTTCTGCGAGGAACCTCAGCTAAATCTTGGGAAGGTTGAGAGGGGTGGTTATTAATTAGTCTACCAAGCAGTTGATTTTTGTTCTGCCATCAGATCTTCCCAGTACAGAGATGGTCACCAGACATGGGTGTTTTTGTTGTGGAAAAAGGAACCAGGACTGCCTGGATCATTAAAAAGCCTTTAAGTCACTGAGGTCCTACCTTGAGGATCCAGTGTTACTACTACTCTTGCTCCTGACAATTTCAATAGTAAATTTTGTTGGGTCCTTAGAATATTTGTATGCAATCATGAACAATTTTCTTTCTTTTTTTTTTTTTGTGTGTGTGTGTCTTTTTTGAGATAGGAGCTCACTATGCAGTTCAGGCTGAACTTGAGCTCACTTTGTAGCCCAGACTGGTCTCAAACTCACAAAGATCCTCCTGCCTCAGCCTCTCAAGTGAGGGGATTATAGGCATGTGCCACCACATCTGGCATGAACAATTTTCAAGAGTTGACTTGAAGTA